>SKCR01045843.1:0-46059 GCA_019454045.1 Zanthoxylum bungeanum
CTTGACAAATGAATTTTATGTTTCAGCCTTAGACTTAATAGCCCACGATCTTCCTTGAGGATAAATACCTTTTAATAGATTTCCTTACAGGATAGACATATACATGTCGGGCGGGGGTAACCACAATTGAAACTTAATCTTAATGAATTCAGGTAACTTGGTTGACATAAACATATGATTAATTGGGTTATCTGGGTATTTGCATCCGACCATCGACAGAGGCTTTTGCAGAATTTTGTGTTTCAGGTCAGTAGACCAATATATTACACAAACATAAAATAATCACTTCATCTTTTAAAAGATATTGTAAAGATTCACAACCCTAGATAGTTTCTTAATATTGAATTTTCCTAAACCTACTTTCGCGCCATTTTATTTACTTGTTTTTAAATTTAAAATCATCATCCAATCAATCAATCCATTAGATACTCGTAAACATTTGACTTCATAAATTAATAGCTTAGGTATTAAGTTCTCGTGAGATCGATACTTTTTATACTACTTGAACGATACGTGCGTTTGCGTTATATGCGTGTGATTACGCACCGGTCAATACCACTGTGGATGTATGAGGTATCCTCCACACTTTGATGACAGTCACGTCACCAATCTATTTAGATCAGACCTCCGTCTGTTCGTTGGGTGGGGACTGATCCTCAGGATATCTTGTGCGTATCAAGATAGGATCCGTCAGTTCTATATACAGAGCATAGGTATCCATTATGGGATTAGCAATCTGTTAAATCCATGGGCCCCCATGGTATACTTTAGAAGTGAGTTCTAAGTGTTATTAAGATATTGCTAATAGAATCATCGACGGAATTATACATATAGAGATTTGACGTTTATATCTATATCTCTGGGATAATCCGGATATCTGTGATGGATGGATTATACGTATACAGTGACCTCGACATGTATGGTGCAGAGAGTTTATCCATGTTCGTCATAATTTACGGGTGGGCAGATTATGGACACGAAATTGGATTTCATGACGGATATTCATGAACCTAGAGAGTCTCACTAATGAAATATACCTGTAGAGCACTAGGACAACTTTTATGAATAATATTGATTATTTATAAGTCGTTTAATGGTTAAACGAAGATACATGCGTTGGGGATCTTTCGGCCATTTGTTAAATGTCAAATTGTGATATTTGGCATTTATTATTTAATATATGTATTTTGATTAGTTAATGTAAATATAATATATATATTTTAGATATTTACATTTAATTATTTAATTGTTAAATGATTAAATTAATTAAATTACAAATATCTTATTATTTTAATTAAAGTAAGCAAATGATAATTTTTTATTGGATTTTTTGGCCAAATTTTATTGGATAAAATGGCTTGATTTAATTGATACAAGTTGTGATACACATTAAATGGTTAGTGGATAATTATCACAATTTTTTCATTAAATAATTTTCCAATTTATTCATTATTGAAACAAAAATAGAAAAATTACTTGGCTATTATTCTTCCAAGTTTCGGCCACTAAAAGGAAAATATATAAGCCTTCTTTTTCATTTTTATTTTCATAATTCAAGAACCCTAAATCAAATACAAAAGAGAGTTTGAGAAAAAAAGAGAGAGAAAGAAAAGAAAGCTTGGAAATCTAAGGAATTTTGTAAGTTTTTCTTACTTTCTTCTTCATGAAAAATGTTTCTATGATTCTAGGCTTCAATTTGTGTAGCTTAGATTTTTCTCTACTCTTTTGTGTATGTATCTTGATGGTTGTGAACTTGTTTTGAAAGATGGAAGCATGTATATGCATAAGAATGCATGAAATTAGTTTATATGTATTCTTTTAACCATTTGATGGTGTTGTTGTCATTCTAGAGTTACTTGGCCATTCATAAATGACATAAAATTATTCTTGAGTTATTTCATGGTGATGAGACTTGTTTGGTGTGGTAAGAATTGAATTAAAGTGTTGAATTTAATTAATTTGGTGTTAATTTGTCAGTTTGTGGAAATTATAAAATTAGGGTTCATAATCCTCTCCAAATTTGGGGCTTTTTATATATGTGATTAATTTGATGTATATATGATGTATATTAAATTTGGGAATTATTGGATTTGATCTTGACATGTTTTGAACAAAAAGTACCAAATTGTAAATTCTTGAAAGTTTGGGGACCTCTTGGCAATATAAGGGAAATCTATGTTCGTGAGTTGCAAATTATATTTTCATGTATAAGACATGTATAAATCATTTTGGGATTGATTTGGAATAAATTAAAATTGTATTTGACAATTTAGGACTAAAATGATAAAAATATAAAGTTTAGGGGCTAATCGGTAATTAATGAAAAATCTGATTTTTTGGGTAAAATTTCAGTTTTTAAGTATTGAGTAATTGAAATAAATTAGTTTATTTTAATTACCCAATAAAAATTTTTGAAATCGGAAAATTTTGATTTTCCGCTGCGTTTACCCGGAATTGCCGTCTAAAATCCCAACACTCTTTTCACACAACAAAGGGGTCGGGTGGGGGCAATTGTCTAAGTTTTCCATTTACGCAATTATGGAAAATTAGGGGTATTTCTAGATAATTTTTTGAAAATTACAAAACAACCCCGCTAAATTACAAATAGATATCTAACATTGGACCTCTTCATAAATTTAGATTTTTGAGGCTCTTCTGGTGCAAATATCGAAAATTATCAAACTTGAACATTTCTCGTCTTCAGAAGACCGTTCCAACGGATTAAAAATCAGCACAATCAGAGTTTGTTTGTTATTTATGTAGCCAAAACAATAAAACTTACTCATAAAAATATCCAAAAATACACATGACCGGTCCTTCTAAATTACACGAATTCCAAAGCTTCGAAACTCCACTTCAAGATATTCCAACACATTTTTCAACACTCAAACTCTTATTCTCCAATATCACTCCATCCCGAAACCGAAATTATAATATGAGAATCTTTTCGAAAAAATATCCTGAAAATTCCGGAATATTACACCTTGGAATTGTTGAATTCCAATCCTACTATGAGAGCGTAGTCGAGTTGGTATTGAATTAGGAGTGCTTAGGTATCCGAGATTAGGTGTAATATCAATTGTATTTGAACTTGATTACCGTATTTGTAGGTAGTTTGTTTGTCTCGATCTAAATACTTAGTTTCCTTTGTCGAAAATGAATTTGTCATTTATAGACTGACGGGTAATGTCTACTGAAACATTGCATATCACGAAGGAATGTCGGCTGGGACATTGTGCATCTTGTGGTGATGTTGGCTGGGACATTGCATATTATAGTAAAGATCTTTGGAAATCTTTTGAGTCATGTGGACTCTTAACATTCGTAGGTGTGTGGGCTCGTGGACGCTGTGTGTCGAGTCTTGTGTGTAGACTCGGGCAGTAGATAGCCTAATTATTGATAATCATGCGATGAGTAGTTTAATCCCAATAGACGTCGTCTGGAATTATTCTAGACAACTAAAATTAGGTTGAGCCTAGGAGTAGACCCAATTTGTACGCTGATGAAAGTCGGACTGTTGATAGCCTTGCATTTGAGTATATATTATTCCAATAGACCATGTGTCGACTGGAAGTGATTGTCGACTAGAATGTTTATGCGACTGGACTCCACATGTCGATTGAGGTTCTAGTGTGGATTGAAACTCATGTTGATTGTGCCTTAATAACAGCTCATGGTGTTATTTGGGCTATATGAAGGTCATGATACCAAATTGAATTTTGTAACATCTAAGCTAGTGTTTGTTTTTTGGAAAAATCACAATAAGTTTCAGAGAAAGCAAATGAGATTGTAAAACTCATTCATTCTTATTCATCATGATCATAACGAAACTACAAGCCGAAGCCTTAAATTTATACTTAACTAAGAAGTAAAAGTGTCTAGCCAATGAGATGAGGACACATTGCTTGTATAATCTAACAAACTCTAACAAGAGATACTGAATCAGCACATTGAAGAATCCAACCAATATTTCCGTATGGTAGTACTTAAATTTACATCAAAAGTAATTTTTTTTAATTAAAATTATTTGATATCTCTTGATAATATATTAAAACCACTAGTTAAATAACATTTTCACACGCCATAAAATTATATTTTATAGTTTCTCTTCATAATTCGGCAGAAAATACTAGGCTTCTTTCTAATTATTGGTTAAAAGATTTCCAAATGATTGGTTGCAGTGAACAGAGACTTTCTTTAAAATATATCACTTTGAAATCTTTTAACCAATAATTAGACAGAAGCCCAGCATTTTCTGCGGAATGAATTAATAAATTATGAAGAGAAACTATAAAATATAACTTTATAGAATATTTGGGGTGAGTTTAATAGTGCTATTTAACTAACATTTTTGAATTTATTATCAAAAAAATTAAAAAAAAAATTAACTCAAAGAAAATGCTTTTGTTGTAATTTTAAGTATTCTCAAACAGACATTTAGATCCTTTGATAATATGTTCAAAGTAATTTCTCAAGGTTGAATTTTTTTGAGATTCTTTATAATATGTTCACAAACTCGTCCTTAAATGGAGTGATTTGGTAGTGTAAGATTCAGAATATGATCTTGAGATCCTGGATTCGAATCCAGAGAATGTATTTCTTTTAAGAATCTGGGACAATGAGAGTTCTACCTACTTCGCTTAAATCTGGAAGAGATGGTTTGGTGGCGGGATTTCCAACGATTCAAAAAAAATATTCAAAAACTCTTGTTAAATAATACTCCCAAATTCACACTTAGTTCTCAGGAAACAAAACAGCAAAATTACTTGAGGCACGGGAAAGCCAAGAACAAGGAGATGATCTGAAAATCAAGTCTCTTGAAATAGCCTTACCATTGCTTTCATGCGCATCTACTACCAGAATAGGCTATACGCAAAATACAATTTGATCAATAAAATGTCTAAAAAAGTTATGCCTAAGGCTCCCACTATAAACATGATTTTGAGAAGATTCTGATTTACTTAGTCTTGTCGAGTAAAATTGAAATCACAGAAAAGTGAACAGAAAAATTTGACAACACAAAATTATTTATTATCATTTAAATTAAATGATAAGATTTCATATAACAGTAAGGTTATTCCATTATAATTTGGAGGTCAAAAGTTTAAGTTGTGGAAACAATATCTTTTAAAAAAAAACAAACAAATATAAGATTCCATAGATATCGAATCCTCTTTAAAACACGCAGTATGAAAAATCTCGTGCGTTAAACTATCCCCACTTAAATTGAAGGATATAGCAAAAGCTATTAAATGATGAAATCAAAATAAGTAACTTCATAATCATAAAAGAGTCCTGGGCTGCATAGCCAAACACCAATTAAGACTCATTTGCTTACTCAGCAGGTATTTGAATTACTGACATCTCAAGGTTGCTATATATGTATTGGAAACCTAAACAAGAAAATTTGTGAATGAACATATAAAGATAATACCTACCAAACTTTCTGATTTGTGTCAAGAAGAACATATTCTCATTGTTGTGATTCTTTGATCACTATAGAGTATTTTTAAAGGAAAAATCGAATCTCTATTACTTACAAGAATAAAATTACAAAGTGTTTAAATTTTACAAAAAAAAAAAACATTCACTCACTACACTCTCCAAGTTCTCTTTCCATGAAGCTTGCAATTTTTTTTGGGTGCTTTGAGCTTACAACCAAGCTCCCTATTTATAGCAAAATATATGCTCAAATTTGTCAACAAAGCAATAGTAAACCACCTAAAGTTAACTTGTAATCTTCTAATGTGTCTATGCACAACACATTTCTGTTACGTCTCTGCAAAGTACATTTCACTGTGTCTCTGCACAGTAATCTTTTGTTATGTCTCTGCACAGTTCCGCTGCCATATTTCTTCACCCATTTACTCCTCAGTGCCTTCTTGCCTTGTGGGAAACTCTCTGGCTCCCCCTCATCAGTAAGCAAAATATATCCGGATCCCAGATATCTGGTTGATGGAATCATGCGTCACTTCCTGTCTGAGGTCCACTGGTTTCAGGAGGTCTTTTATCATCAAAAACTGTGGATGATCATGTAGCATCTAGTGGAGCGGGTTGCGCCCCCCCCCCCCCCCCCCAACACTCTCTTTTGTAATCTCCGATAGAGCAGGCTGTGTCTCCCTCTGCTCAACATCTTCATCTGCCTCCTCTGGTTCTGCTTCTGGAATTTCATCGTGCATCCTATCTGTGGCCAATTGTGCCAGTGCTGGGTCTGGATTTCTGTCGGCACTGGAATTGGAAGATATATTGGGCTTTTCAATGTCTTCAATTATCTGATCTTCAAGAAACTCTACATCCTGACTTCTGATGACCATATTTTACTTCGAATCCCATAGTATCTTCATAACCTATGAATATACATGAATTTGTCATTGCATCGAACTTCTGCTTGAGCTCCTTAGATACATGTATAACGGCTAAACAGTCGAATACTCTAAGGTGAGAGTAGAAGATATTCTTACAAGACCACACTTTCTCCGAAATCTCAGAATTCAATGGTGCAGATGGTGATCTGTTGATCAGGTAGCAGGCGGTGCGAACAGTTTCTCCCCAAAATGGCTTTGGCAGCTTAGTCATGCTGATCATGCTTCTGACTTTCTCCATAATAATACGGTTCATTCTTTCAGCGATATCATTATGTTGTGGGGTGCGTGGAACAGTCCTTTCATGTCAAATCTCATGAATTCCGCAATAGGCATCGAACTCCCTAGAAGTGTATTCGCCTTTATTATCTGTGCGGAGGCACTTCAGTTTCTTCACTGTTTCATATTCCACCATGGCATTGAACAGTTTGAAATATTCTATGACATGATCCTTTGTTTTCGGAAAATATACCCACATTTTCCGAAAAGGATCATCAATGAAAGTCAGAAAGTACTTTTTACCGCCCAGTAAATCAACCTCCAAAGGACCACAAATATTATAATGTACCAGACTTAGCAACTCTGATTTTCTCGTAGAAGAGAATTTAAATGAGACTCTGCATTGCTTACCAAAAAATAGTGGTTGCAAGAACCTAATGCAGCATCCTTGGTAAAACTCCTTCTTGGTAAGGGTAGACAACCCCTTTTTACTTATGTGACCGAGTCTCTGGTTCCACAAATTTCGAGAAGCCTATTTTTCAGCTACATTGAGGTTGTCTGCACAAATCTTCACATGAGTCTTGTATAATGAGTCGCAAGCATGTCCTTGGGGTACAACCATGACACATTTTGTCATTCTCCATGCGTCATTCCTGAAGTGACTGTCATAGCCCTGATTGTTAAGGGTTATCCCTTAGAATACATTCAGTCGAAGTTCTGGAACATACATGACATCCTTCAAAGTTAATGTACACCCGACATTTGTCCGCAACTGAATATCACTTATTCCTATTATCCTAGAGGAACTGATATTTCTCATCTTCACTGAACCAAAATCTCCTGCTTTGTAGGATATGAAGAAATCTATGTGAGGAGTGACGTGGTAGTATCTACCATCCACTCAACATCTTGGGTTGCGTTGTGAAGGCGTGTTTTTTCATGCATGGAGCATATCGCTACATCTCCCTGGACAACAACTAGTGTCTCTCATTTGTTATTCTTCGACTTGTGATTGCCTTGGCCATGCTCTCATTGCAGTTTCCGGTAATTCTTCTTTAAGTGGCCTTTTATGCCACAATAGTAGCACTTATAGGTAGGCTTTCTTCCATCTGAGGATCTACCTATAGTTGTGCTTTTGCCTCTCTCTCTTTCTCTTCCTTGATATCTTCCTCAAGTCTTTGTGACGGAGGCTTCTGTATGTTCTTAGCCAACATCTTTTCTCATGTACTCTTCATTCGACAGTGCATCTTTTACCATCGTCACGATAAGTTTGCCTCATGGAGAGAAATTAATGAGAGTAACCACCAGTATCTCCCAACTATCAGGAAGAGAACTAAGTAGTATGAAGGCTTGTACTTCATCTCCCAGCTGCATGTCTACTGCAGACAGCTGATTCACCAGGCTCTGGAACTCATTGGTGTGTTCTGCAACGGAAGTTCCACTCTGTAGCTTCAAATTCACCAAACACCTCATTGACAGGGTTATTCCGAGCTGTCTTAGCCTGGAACATGCCTTCCAATTTTATCCACATTTCGTAAGCACTGTATCTTGTGCTACGTGGTGGAAGACACTGTGGCTAATCCATTACCTAATCTGACCCAGAGTTATGTTGTTGAGTTTATTTCAATCACTCTCTTTGATAGAATCTGGTCTCACTCCCTTCACCTCGATCATATCGAATAGATCTTTGCAGTATAAATAATCTATCATCCGAGGCCTCTAAATGGAGTAATTGGTTGCTGACACCTTGATCATTGCACCAGAAAATGAATCTTCCATTTTCATTTTAAGTTTAAAATTTAAAATGAAAATAGAATAAAATAAGGGCTGATTTACACAAATCGGAGGTCACCGTTGCGTCCAGAATGGTCGAAAATTGTGGATTAGACACTTCATTGGTCCAAATCTGACCCAGGGGCCGATTTGTAACTTTCTAAAATTTATGGGGCTAAATTATAAATTTCAGAGACTTCAGGGGGCTCAATAAAATTTACCAGGTATGCTGACATGGCTAATGATGTGGCAGAGTGGGACCGGCTTACTAACATGGCTGACACATGTCGCTAATGTGGCTGCTGACGTGGCGCTGATTGTACGCTGACGTGCCGATGTTTGTGTGATGACATGGAAAAACTGAATCTCTATTACTTATAAGAATATAATTACAAAGTGTTTAAACTTTACAAAAAAACATTCACTCTCTACACTCTCTAAGCTATTTTTTCATGAAGCTTGTAATTTTTTTTTGAGTGCTTTGAGTTTACAACCAAACTCCCTATTTATAGCAAAATACATGTTCAAATTTGTCAATAAAGCAATAGTAAACCACCTAAAATTAACTTGTAATCTTCCACCATTTTCAAAGTTGCACCTAAAGTTCTTTGAAAGTTTTTTTCCATTTTTCAATCACCACCTAAAATGGTTTGGCTCGGTGCAGAAATAGTAGAAAGTGGCAGCTGAATACATTACACTCATCAAACTGTAATATCAAGACAACTCATCAGCTGGCTGCATTATAATTTGTTAATAGCTTAACGAGATATACAAAGAGATGTTCACCAGTATGTACAGTACTCACACCAAGTGACCCCAAAGTTCAATATTTTTTTCTTTCCCACCATCTTGACGAAAAAAATTAACTTAACATTTCAAAAATCACATTTAAGCACAGTTCTACAAATGTAATATTACATTTGCGGATTTCGTCTGTATCAAGTTCATTTACTCGTGCTACGATCTCATAGTTATCTTATTTAATTGTGTTTTTTAAAGATGAAAACTAGAATAAATAACCACTGATAATAGTCCTTTGTAAAGTATTATTTTTCCCTCAAACATTAACACGGTTAGGTTCTATTATGGAATCTTGTGCATAATGATTAAAATATACATGTAGTCTAAGTGAATGAGAAAAAATCATTTTGACCACAAAAAAATAAAAAATCATATAGCAAAATCTGGATCCGAACACTATAAGGAAATGTGAAATTATTGATCGAATTTACCGACAAAATATTTTCAGTCGGTAAATTTTATTAATTACCGACCAAATACTGATCGAAAAATAAAAATAATTTTTAACCAATTAAAGATTGAATATTCAATCGATATTCGGTCAGAGATATGACTCTGAAAATTAATTTGGCGCCATAAATAATTAGCAACCGAATATTCGGTCAGTAATTGAAAATATTTATTATAAAAAAAATAGATATTTTACTGACCGAATTAATATTCAGTCGGTAATTTATGCATTGTACTGACCGACCACCTATCGGTCAGTCGATAAACTTAAAAAAATATAATATATATATATATAATATATATATATATAATATTTAATATTATAACAAGTAAGAGTGTTCATAGGGTCGGGTCCGATCGAAGCAAATTTTAAAAAATAATGATTTTTCGGGTTAACCCGACTTGAAATTTCTAAATTTTTAATTATTTTTCTAAAATTTTAATATTTTTAAAGTTTTTACTATTATTTTATTTATTACTTTTTTTTGTCTTAAAACTTTATATATATATATATATGATAATTTTCGGGACATAAAATAACTAATATTTATATTTATATTTCAAAATAATTAATTAATTAAAAAAATTATTTTTTTGGCCAACCTGACGATCTGACCCAATTGGGTTTCACCTCACAAATTTCGGGCTCGGATTTCACAAACCACGTGACCCGACCCAATCGGGTCTCATATTTTTCAAAAAAAGAAACAGGTCATACCCTAATGGTAATTATTCTACACATTCAATCTTGAGTTTAATGGTTCAAGTCACATCAATTGCATCAATTTGTAGAATTTAATGTGGATTGCGTGGGTTCAGTCCCGCCCTTGTGCTAGTACTAAGACTCAAGTGTGGGGCCCACCCACGGCCTATCGAAAATAGTTCGGTCAGTAAAATCTATTTTTTTTTTAAGAAATTATCGACTAAATTATGTTTCTGTAAGTAATTCGGTCAGTAATTTAACTGACCGGTCCTATTTCGATCGATAATTTATTACCAACGAGTCAAATATTGACCCAAAAAATTTGGACTGTTTCGGTCAGTAATTATTATTATCGACTGAATAAATGAGATTATCGATTGAATATTGAATCGGTATTCTCCAATTTTCTTGTAATGGAATTGAATTTGCATGAGTCAAGATCTACATTATATTTGGTAGATCTGGTGTGGGTATTACTCGTACAGATCAAGATGCAAATATTTCAAAATTTTATATTTTAGTTTTAAACTATTTAATTTTAAACATTCAAAATAAAATTAAATAACATTCATTATTAACGATATCAACTTGACATCCTAAATAATATCTAAAATTTACAATCCATCTAAAATAATTTAAATCTAAATCTAACAAAAATATAATAAAATCATAAAATAAAAAATTAATTATTTTTTATTTTTTATTTTTATTTCTGGATCCATATATCTGGACTCAAGCGAATCCAGATCATATGCGGATTTTAGAAATCTAAATCTCGATTCACATTTTTATTAGTACATATCCAAATTTATCTGAATCCAGATCATCCAGATCTTTCCGAGTATAACAGTCATTTCTATATATAGTTGTTGGAGACATTAATCTTCACCAAAAAATGACCAATAAAGACTAAGTTCTAATTATTTTTTTCTATACAAACCAATTACAAATACTTGAAATTTATAATTTCTTCACTTAAAATTCATCAATATATTTTAAAATATTCACATTTCCACCCTCAAAAATTCAAAGAGTGTTTATTTTTCTACCCAAATATTATCAATAACTAAAATATTCTTAAATGTTTGCAAAATTCTATCATCGTCAACGTTTAAATGGGAAAATGAACACTTTTTAAATTTCAGATAAAAAATGAATACTTAAAAAGTCCGAGTTTAACTGAACATTCGCCTATCAAGGAGTGAAAAATTGATAATATCCCTTATATTATTATAGAAACAATGAAATGTTTATAATATCTATAAGCAGCTTTAAAAAAAATAATAATAATTTTCAGATACATTATTTTATTAAAACATTTATATTCTTCTTTGTAAAAATAAAGGAAATACAGGGACCAAGTTGTTATTAACCGGGAAAAATATAAGCCAAAAATTGTGCAGTTATTGACTATTGATTCAGTCAAGTGTCCACGTGTCCCCCGTACTTGTGGAAGAACAGGACCTAACAATAACATCGTAACTTCAAAAATCAATTTTAATTCACTTTCTTTATTCTTCTTCTTCTAATTTCGCCTTACGGCACAAGAAAGCAACTGTATTTGATCAAATATCAACAAAAAGCTACCTCCTTTTGATGATCAATCAGCTCAACACCACATTTCTCTCAAACCCATTTCTTAAATTTAACCCAAAAATGGAATTCAATTCCTCATCTCCAAGAACCATCTCTGTTGTTTCAACATTTGCTTCACCATTTGATGAAGACCCCAAAAGCAACAGAAAGCCTCTAAGTTTGTGGCCAGGAATGTATCACTCACCAGTCACAAATGCTTTGTGGGAAGCAAGGTCTAAAATTTATGAAAGACTCCTTGACCCCCCTAAAGATGCTCCCCCACAAAGTGAATTGCTTACTAAAACTCCATCTCAGAGCAGGACTAGTATTATGTATAATTTCTCTAGTGATTACATTTTGAGAGAGCAATATAGAGATCCTTCGAATGAAGTCAGGATTGGGAAGTTGCTTGAGGATCTTGATGCTCTAGCTGGTACCATATCAGTCAAGGTACTGTGTGTAATTGGTGTTTTTTTTTGTTTTTAATTTAGCTGTTTGAGGGGTTAATTGGAGTTTGTTATGTGCATATTTTTTAGGGGTTTAATGGAGTTTGTTATGTGGATATTGGTTGAAATTGGAGCATTTGGAATGGGTTCTCTGATTGATTTGTTAATTGAGTTGTGAATTGTGTTGACATGCTCCATAGCTATGCTGTTGAAAAATTTTGATCTTGGATATGATTGTCATAAGTCTGCATATGCTGAGATGTTTCAACACTGCCTAGTGCTTAAGTTGTAATTCCTTTTTATGGATAAATGAGGATGGCTGTGTTAGGTGTCGGCAACCAACATAAAACTTGTCGAATTTCTTAGTTTGAAATATGAAATCTGTGTAAAATATGCAAATCATATGCTAGAAAATGAATGTCATGTTAGCTTTTTTCAGTATTTGATTTTCACGCAAATGCTTGAGCATTATGAAACGAGTGGCTAGCTTATGCGATTTGGAAGAAATTCCATCCAAGATGAACCACATTTCATGTGCTTGCCTTTAAAGAATTTATGTAAATTTGAACACCATTTCATAGGATTGCCTTAAGTGATTTTCTGTTTGTTGGTGAATTAGCATTGTTCTGATGATGATAGCATGACAAGGCCACTCTTGCTGGTCACTGCTTCAGTCGACAAGATTGTACTGAAGAAACCCATTAGCGTTGACATTGATCTGAAAATAGTTGGTGCTGTCATATGGGTGGGCAGGTCATCAATTGAAATTCAACTTGATGTTATTCAGTTCACAAAAGGTACTTCTTTTGAAACAAACTATATATGTGAAGAATCATGTGTTATCCTTGAAATAAAGCTAGATAGTACCAAAAGCTAGTTATTTTAGCCTTCTTAATTCAAACTCAACTTGGATTGGCTTGTCTTTAATAATGTGGAGAACGAAGATGTGATGCTTTTAAAGGATTTTATGCTGCAAATGGTAAATCATTTGTCCTTTGTTATAACCTGCTGGGTTTTAAGGGATTACTAACATAGAGTTAGTATGATCTTTGGTTTTCAGAGGTCTCTGATACTTCAGACTTGGTAGTTCTGACAGCCAACTTCATATTTGTGGCACGTGACTCTAAGACTGGAAAGGCTGCTCCAGTGAACCGGCTATCACCACAAACTGAACGTGAGAAGTCTCTTTTTGAAGAAGCTGAAGCTAGAAGCAAACTGAGGAAAAAGAAAACAGGCGGAGATAGAAGGGAACTTGAGAATGGGGAGGTGAATAGACTCGAGGCATTGTTGGCAGAAGGTCGGGTCATCTGTGACATGCCAGCTTTGGCAGACAGAAACAGCATTCTTCTAAGAGATACCCGACTTGAAAACGCTTTGATTTGTCAGCCACAGCAAAGAAACATCCATGGTCGAATCTTTGGGGGGTTTTTGATGCACCGAGCATTTGAATTAGCTTTCTCAACAGCTTATGCCTTTGCTGGACTGGTGCCTTGCTTTCTGGAAGTTGACCATGTTGATTTTCTAAGACCTGTGAGTACCTTCATCCTCCAAAATTGTAGTTCAGTTAACAGAATGAACTTGATCATGATGCTGATTTGTTGAAGTCTCAAAACTAGGAAAACCTCAATTCTGAATTACCTCTGATTTATTGCATTCACCATAAGCGTGTTGAAAGCATGGATTTTTCTTTCAGTTTCTTTAATTATTATACTTCATCTGTAACTGGTTGATGCTGCAATTTCATGTCAGCATATTATGATTCCGCAATATTTTTATGCTACATCTTATGCAAGGAACATAATTTTTGAGCAGGTAGACGTTGGAGACTTTCTGCGTTTCAAGTCTTGTGTTCTATACACAGAACTTGAGAATCCTGATCAGCCTCTAATTAACATTGAAGTCGTCGCTCATGTTACAAGGCCTGAGTTCAGGTCTAGTGAGGTAAGCTTAAGCTCTCCCCAGACTGCACTAAGAAGTAAATTTCTAGAAAAAACTAAACAACCGTTTTTCACTCCTAGAAGTTGCCAGTAGCTTTGCTATAGTTCCAACCAAAATCCCTCATGTATATATAACATTGCTAATATTTTTACCCATTTGATTTCTATGAAACAGGTATCAAACACATTCTATTTCACATTCACTGTACCTCCAGAGGCAAAGGGCACAACAAATGGATTCAGGATTCGGAATGTGGTTCCAGGTACTCAGGAAGAAGCACATCATATTCTCGAGCGAATGGATGCCAAGGCATTGCAGTCAGGCAAAGGCATGAGCATTTGAGACATATTATTTACTTACACAAGACGGGAGGGAATGAACCTTCTGAAGCTTCTAATATGGTTAAGAAGCTTGAATAAAATAGAAATTCATTATGGTCCTAAAACAAAGTAACTGTTGTATACTTGAAAGACTGGAGAAGTGACCCTTGCCATTGCCTAATAATCCAACTAATAATTGTATTGATCCAATGGTGTACTTGTATGTGTATCAAGTTACTAATTTAATTTTTTCCCTGATTATTACTTGAATAATTGCATTGAGCCTTTTTATCAAGAGATATGGAGCCAAGTTCATCCCATTTATGCCTAAAGCTGAATCTGTGCCCACTGCCAATATTTTAGCTCTTTTACTATACATCATACAAAGAGAAGCAAATTGGATTATAGGAAACTTGTCCTTTTTAAGCTACAATACAAGCTCTTTTTGTAACATTCTGTGACTGAATAACTTCAATACATATGACACAAGTTTTTGACAGGTTTACAAGGCATTCAACCAATTTAACAGACTGTCTTTATTCTTTCCCAAAGAAAATCTCCTGCTCTGTATATTTATCTATAGGATGCAACTGTTCCAAAATCTTTTACATGGATTTACACAAGTACCAAAAAAAAAAAAAAAAAAAAAGGAGAGAGAGATAAAAAGATAAATTACATAGATCTAACAAGCCCATTGCAAGCTCCAACCAACAGGCACAACCACCAATTTTCAGCAGTTTCTGGCTAAAGGAAACAGGAATCAGGCTTATGGAAGCCACAAAATGCTAAGGAGGTGAGCCCTCATCATCAGAGGAACTATACTGCCGCCTCCCTTGGATTTCAGTAAAAACTTGTGGCAGCGTTGGATTTACTGGAACGGGAAATTTATGGGCATTACTAACTATTGTTCGCTCATTTATCATACCAACTTCTTTGCAGACCCGATCAAGAACTGTAAGGAAGTCTCTGACCACCGTGAAGATTCTGAATGGATGAGCTTCTTCCCTTGCTGAGTTCCCATGAAAGTATTCTGTTATCTCCTTCACTAAAGATAGAGCAACACTTTCGTGGGCTTGAATCCTTATGATCTCTTCCTCTGCCATTCTCATAAACCTGTTCGTAGACTCTGAGAATTTCTTGCTACTTTCATCTGGTTTCGTTGTTTCACTTAACCGCACAACCTCTCCAATGTTCCCAAGGCCTCTAGAAAGTTTGGACACATCACTGCTAAGCACATCAGAATCCATGGCAGCAGCTTTCTTCACGTTGTTGAGGTCCAAACTGATGCCTGAAACAACTTGCAAACCAAGCTTCCGGCATTTGGCATCATCACTCAAACTGGTGTTTGGATTTTGGTTAGCACCCGACAGACGAGAACCTTCAGCTCTTATGATTTCCTGTACAACAAAATGTAAGAGAGTGGTTTTTCCATCTGCTCCTTTGACATCAACAAGCTTGAGGAGTGTGTCGAGCTTAAAGGCATGGGCATCACCACGATTTGTCCCAACATTCATGCGGTTCCCAGTCTTGAGAACAGCCTCTAAAAGTTTCAAGAACATCCTACTATTTCTCAATTCTTCACATGCAGCCTGGAAGGGAAAAAATGAAAAAGCAAATCCATGAGACTATGCCAACTATAAATGATAGCATCCAGCAACACTAGTCCATCTTGACCTAAATATGGGTGGTTATATATTAGTTATTCAGCGGGAAGCATTGATGCAAGCAACTCTTGTCTTTGCTACACCAAGGACATGAGCTAGATAGATCTCTAAACGCCACTAAACTAAGTGAATTTTACGAATTTCTGGGTCACCAAATGATCCAATCGAATGTCATTAATTATAATGAGCAGTAAATGCATATCGAATTACATTCACAAAGGCATTTTAATTGATAATGATAAAAACAGCTTTGACAGGAAAGCATCATGTATGCCCATCTATATGAAGCCTAGAGATGAGATATAGAAAAGTACTTCCATCTCGTACTGAGAATTTTCTAATAGTAGGGAACAAGCAAGGCTGAGAAATACATTTTCAACAAAAGCAGAAATAACCAGCCAAGAAGACAGCTCAGGGAGAAAGAGTTAAATAACTTGACTTACCTCAAGAGTTTCAAAAGACTTTTTAAGGTACTCAATCTCAGAGTCAAAGTTGGTTATGTAAAGCATGGCATCCACCCTTCTAAATGCAAACGGTACATCAAGTACAGCCTTCAAAAACCTTTCTGCAGGACCAAGCTTGGTAGGTGACTCATCTTTGTACTCTTTCAACTTGCGTTCTTCTTCTTTGGTAGGAGCCATCTTCAATAAACTTTCAAGAAGTTCAGTCCCGAGTGTCTCTGCATTACCTGTATTGAAAATAAATATAACTTAAGTTGCTACCACAGTAAGTCGACAAAAAGAAATTACCCAGCTAGGGATGGGAGTCTTTATGGACAGACATTCAATACTCTATCAGATTTCACTGAAAGATGTATTTCCTGAAGATTGTATTAATATTTGGGAGTTGCATTTCAGCAATAAGATCCATTTAGCCCCCAAGGGGTGTGGCTTGGTGGCAAGGGGCTTAGGACCTGATTGCCAGGTCCTGGGACAAGTCCAGGGCGTGCATTTCTTTGTAAGAGCCTGGGATAGCCGGGGGTTTTATCCATTTCACTTAAGCCCAGGTCGGGTGGTTTGGTGGCGGGGTTTCCAACGTTTCAAAAAAAAAAGATCCATTTAACCTCTCGCACAACATAAACAATAACTTTTTAAGCTACAAATTTCCAAGTTGCAGCAATTAAAATAGTGGAAGAAGTTATAATTGAGCAATTGTCATTATTTAAGCTACCTTTCTGTTGTTTCCATTGAGACAATGATAGCATATATAAACTACATTTTATGAACCTGAATACACTTTTCATGTTAAAATATAAGTTCCACTTAAATATCAGTGCCCTCCACTAATGAACCAACCTCTTATATTTCAAAATCCAGATAATTAACTCACGAACAATAACATCATATGTATATTTTCGGAATCAAGTAAAAACAGCCATACACCACAACATCAATATACCTTCTAGAAGGGCTTCACAGACTTCCTCTACAGTCACATTCAGCGCCCTCAGCAAAATTGCAATGTTTTGCGACTTTTTGGGATCCAGGACTCTATTCTCTGGGTTTGGTGAAGGAACAACCAAGCGTGGAGTCGTTTGGCTTGGTTTCGAGCTTGGTGTATTTACAACAAACAATGACTCGATCATCTCCTCATTCAATCTGCAATGAATCATAACATGGAAATATAATAACTGAACAAGTGAAACCCAACTTTGCACATCAGATAAACAGCTGAATCTTACTTGAAAGAGCTTGAATGAAGATGATCCCACACCATTTCACGATCAGAGCTAGCTCTGACTTTATCCCAGTGCAAAGGTTTCAACTTCGGTTTTGAAGCCTCCTCCTCAACACTCTCCTCAGTTTTAGAACTTGCTGGCAATTCAACTGGAGAAAGCTTAGTTGTGTTTTGCATCACAAAGGGCCTTGAAGGTGGTACCAAAGCAGGTGGCTGGGACATTGCTCGACCAACTGGTGTTGAAACCACGGGCAATTCCCATGGCTTCCTTTGTCTATGCAATATCGATGGAGGTGGTGGTGGCGGCGGCGGCGGTCGCGGGGCTGAAATGGGCTGTTCCAAAGCATTCTTAACTTTCACTGCAGATGAAATTTGATCAAAAAATTTCAACCTTCTGGGTGATTCATCTGGGCTTGATGATAAAGCAGACACATTTGATTTACTTGGAGAAGCATTTTCACTTTGCTTTGAAATTCTATCAGGTGATGCAGAATCTGAAGATGACGAAGAAACACTCGATGATCTTGGTGACAATGACATATCTTGCTTCTTATCAATAGAATCCCCAACATTTACATTAATCTCAAAAACAGTAAACGATTTTGAAGATTCATCATCTGGGTCCTTCTCCAACTCTCTATCTGGCGAAGTAGAAGCAGAAGACAGCTCATTCCGATTCAAAAGATTAAATCTTGAAGGTGACAATCTCGTATCCGGTGACGTAGAAGCTATAGAAAGTGACGGTGACTTGATAATATTCTGATCTGGGGAAGATTCCAAAGGCGACATCATCGAAAAAACTGACTGTGTCGGCATTGCTTGAGCTGTCTCGGTATTCGGCTCCGATCTTCTCGGACTCAAACTTATCGGCGGCGAAATACTCGCCGATAACGACCGAGAACTCGACGACGAACGCGAACAACTACTCGACTCACTGTCCCTCCCTCCGATACCGTCTCCATTAGCCGGCACAGCCGCAAAGTCTCTCATCGAACCGGATCCGGTTCCGCTCAACGAAACTCTCGGAGAATAAAACTCTTCATCATCCTCCACGGTGGACGCCACGTCACCATTTTGCTGCTGTTGATGATGATGATTCTCTTTAAAGCTAGCCTGCTGAGCAAGGGGCGGCAACGGGCAGAGCTCCGGCGAGACGCAGTTGGTATTGCCGCGCGAATCGGTATCGGTAGTGGAATCGTCAACGGCGGCTCTGGAATTTACCAAAGTGCCCAAGTAAAGAAACTCGGAGCTGGACGGAGTGCGATTTGCCCGCAGCTTGTGAGCGCTCCTCGCGGTCGTGTCCGCATTTGGAAATGGCGGGAAAATTCGGATACTGTTATTGTTACTGGTGGTGTTACTCTTTACGTCAGCGGTGGAGTGCAGCAGGAGCCGCTTTAGTCTTCGTTTGCGGCAGTAGAAAAGGACTATAATGCCCCCGACGAAGAGGGCGGAGATGACGGAGGCGAAGGCGAGGGTGAGGAGTTTATGGGAATTGCGTTTGGGTTTTTCCGGGGAGCGGGGGAGGATGAGGGAGGAGATGTTGGCGGGGAAGGAAGCGAAATGAGAGGGGGGAGGCGGGGGAGGCGGGGAAGGGTAGTTTGGGAAGAATGGGGAATTGTTAGGGGTAGAAGTGGAAGAAAATGGGATTTTTGGAGTGGGTGGAGGAGGAGGAGGAGGAGGAGGAGGAGGAGGGACAGTATTGTGTGGGAATAACGGTTGATGGAGAATCCGACGGTTGGGGATGGAGGTGCAGGATATGGGAATGAAGAAAAAACAGAGGATGATGAATAAGAAGAAGCTGGGAATTCTCATTGTGTGAGAGAAAATGGAGAAGATATCGAAAGAAATGGGTTTTGTTTGGATCAGTTTTCTTTTTCTTTTTCTTTTTTGTTTTGACGGAAAATGAGAGAGAAAATGCATGACATGTGAATGTGAGTATGACTCTTAACTGTATGATACTGTTAAATCATATAGCGTGATTTTGGGGTTGGGGGGTTTGATTTTGTTACCGACAATTGCGCTTTACATATTTGGAGTCAACTTATATAACTCAAATTTTAAAATTTTTATAATCATTGCTATATATTTTTCGTCGTAATAATACTAATTTATTTTCTGAAATTTTTTTAAGGGTATGTAAATTCAACCCGACTCAAGGATCGATTTGAGTTAATTTGGGAGCTTTTTCTCAGTCCTATCGATTGGATTTGGTCAACAATATTATATTTTTAACATTAATTCAATCTTATATGATTTATTTTTGTTTGATCTTTTTTCCTATATATGTGTTTATTTACTTTGAAGTTTTAATGTGATTTATTGAAACTTTAATTAAAATTTTGATTTCTTTGTTTAAAATAAATAATAAATTCAATCCACAAAACCTAACTCGCAACTTACACAAATTATGTGGGTCGGATCGGATTGTAAATTTTTTTAACCTGCATTATTTACCATTTGCATTACAATCATCTCTTCCACGAAACTACACAATGAAATTGTGCCTTAAACCCTTCCATTGATATAAGATACATTTGAGACTTGGGATTTTGTAATATAAACAAAGATTTTGGACTTAAGAGTGAAGGATTTATTTATTTTTAGTTAGTGAGTGTAGCATGAAATGTAGATTATGGGGTTATGGCCAAGAGTTTTTAAGATGCTATGTGTGTGTGAGAAGTTGGGGGTGGCATAACGAATCTTAAACGGATCGAATCAGAATGTGATGCATTCGTATTTGATTTGTTTATTAAACGAATCCTAATATCAGGATTCATATTCGATTCGTTTATTAAACGAATCGAATACGAATATTCGTTTATTCGTTTAGTCAATGATATTATTTAATAAAATAATTTACCACACTTGATTTACATTAATTCTTCATAAATATATACATATGAAATACGTAATTAATATGTCTACTAAAAATACATCACTAAATATCGAAAATGTTACTTTTTCTATGATAATTAGCTATAATTTCTCGAATCTTAATTGAAAATTAACAAGAACTAGTAAATAAAAATAATAAAACGAATCAATGA
The DNA here is from genome assembly GCA_019454045.1 of Zanthoxylum bungeanum. Lineage (NCBI taxonomy): Eukaryota > Viridiplantae > Streptophyta > Magnoliopsida > Sapindales > Rutaceae > Zanthoxylum > Zanthoxylum bungeanum. The sequence continues at coordinate 20,976 of SKCR01045843.1, forward strand.
GCTTAAATTCGTAATCAAACCGATTTGACCCACTTATTAAATGAATCCATTTTTTCAAACTCGTATTCGCTTTAAAGCGAATCAAATCGAACAGAACGAATAAACGAATCTTGACCCAAATTGCCACCCCTAGTGAGAAGCATTAAACCTAATGTAGAGGTTGAGAATGTTAATGTTGAATGGTAATGTTATGATTGCCATAGATGTACTTAGTTTTGATGACTGATTTAATTTGTTTATGTGTGAGTGTGTCCATGAATGGAAGTGTTATTGAAGGTGAGCATTGTATGTAGTAGTATTATTGGTAATGGCTTTGTAAGAAATGTATTAAGCTTGGCATCATTCAAAAGCTTTGGGTTTGAGTGGTTTGCTCCCTCTCAGGTTCAAGGTTCGAATCTCACTAGATGTATTTCCTTGGGGTCATGCCCCCTGGTGTGAAAAGCCAGCGACTTACCCTGATCTGTGTTGGGAAACTTCTGAGGGCACGGGGCACAGGTCCCGGGATTAGTCGAGGTGCGCGTAAGCTGGCCCGGACACCCCGATTATCAAAAAAAAAAATGTTTGTGCATGTTGTATGTTGATAAATTAAATAATTAGTTTTGGAATGTTAAATGATGTTATTAAATGGAATAATAATCTTATAGTTTCACGAACATGGTCTATTTTAGATGTCAGAGATGTTCGCAGTGTGATTCGGATCGATTTTTTTCATTTTTCACTTCAAATGAATAGTTTAGAGTGTTAGAAAACACATCTTATACTTTTTATGTTAGTATAAGTCCATATCTATCATGTAAGCACTCGGATCTCATGAACTCGAGTAAGCTCATCTCACTACAATTCTATGCTCTTAGACACGAGCCAGGGAGTTTCATCAAGTTCCAAGCGACAGCTCAAGCCATAGGAATCGTTTCCAATAGAGTGAGTGAATGTTACTTTTTTTTTTTTTTTTTTTTTGGATAACCGGGGTGTCCGGGCCAGCTTACGCGCACCTCGACTAATCATCGCTGACTTTTCACATCAGGGGCATGGCCCCAAGGAAATGCATCTAGTGGGATTCGAATCTTGAACCTGAGAGGGAGCAAACCACTCAAGTCCAAAACTTTTACCACTGAGGCAAACCCCTGGGGTTGAGTGAATGTACTTTGTTTTTATGTTTTCAAAACATTATTTGTTTATTTACTTAGTTTTCAGATTTAACTTATGATAGTTTTAGGAATCTGCTTTCAAGACTCATTTTCCATGTTTTAGGACGTAGTTTTAAGTTTGATTATAAATTCGATTTATTATTTTAAACTTATGAACAGTTTATAACATGATAGTCATTGTTTAAAATAGACTATTCAATAATAATATTTTTCATTAATCTTTTAACAAGTTTCATTAATGTTTTTAAAAGAGTGTGACTTGGTGGCAAATGATATAAGATTTGATTTAAATGATGTATTTCTTGTAAGAGTTTAAGACACGCAGATGTTTTACTTATTTTGTTTAAATTCGGGTCAGATGATTTAATAACGGAGTTTTCAATATTAAAAAAAAAAAAAAAAATCACCAATCGACAATAATGTCGTATCTATAAAATTCAAAATTTGTATGTCAAGGAGCCTAATTATTATTTTATTATCTCACAGTCACACAGTTAGTTGTTAGAAATTTGGTCATCACATCAATTAGTAAATACGAACTCAAATTTTAAGAGTGTAACATTTATTCATAATTAAATTTTGTTTTTATTTTTAATATTAGTGTTTACATGACAAATGCCCTTGAAAAAAAACAAAAGAATAAAAATTATAGAGTGGGAAAGAGTACCGACACTTTACTGTATGATAAAATAATGATTGCATGCCACCAAAATAAAAAAAAATAAAAATAAAAATAATAATAATAATAATAATAAAATAATAATAAAATAATAATAATAATAAAATAATAATAATAATATAATAATAATAATAATGTTGATGGTGTTTTCAGGCGCTACAGCATTTAAGACAGCACGACAAGGACAAAAGGTAAATTCTCTGTCTGGCTGAGATCATCTAGCCGACCCGACCAGTTCATGTGAGAACCGACCACTATGGTTCAAGTGACCGAGCACTATAGATGTCGGCAGGAACGCTCTCAGCATAAAAGATTGTCATGGCCGACCTCATTAAGACCGACCAGATGACGGACCGTGTTCAAGACAACAGCACCCCATTCTTATGGATAAGATAAGGAAGATATCCTACTTTCGCAAGGAAAGAGAGTCAGAATCCAAAAGGGAATGCGGAAGAAGAAGGCAATACCGGATCAGGAAACCCTACAAGAAGAGAAGATTGAGTCCAAATAGGATTTCTTATGCACATAGGAATCTGATTTCTGTATTATTATAAATAGAAGGGTAGAGCATGTGTAAAGGAGGATCTGAAAATCATGACAAGAGTGAGAGATTAGAGTCATAAAAGTTCCGATTTGTAAGAGCAAAGGAGAGGCCTGAGAGGTGTATTTGAGTAATAAAAGGAGTATCACCTTGTTCTTGTCCGTGGACGTAGGTCGGATCTCAAAGTCCACCGAACCACGTTAAATCACCTTGTCTGATTGGCGCATTTCTTTGTTTTCCGCTAAGTTTGCTTTTGGTTTCCCGCATAACCAAACAAATTCACAGTTGAAGGAGGGTTCCCTCGGAGGTGATATTCCCGTATTACCCTGAGACCAAAATCCACCGTCAACAGTTGGCGCCGTCTGTGGGGAACTTTAACAAAAAGCAGTTCACGTGATAAGACAAATGGCGGAAGACGGAAATCCCCAATCAGGAGGTCCGGCAATGGACTGGATGAAAAAGATGGAGGATAGCATGAGGTCTATGATGGATCGACTAGAAAGGATGGAAGGAGCAAACAACGAGGAACCTGAAACCGGGGCCGGCCAGAAGAGGAAAGAGAGGGAAAAAGGAAAAAGAGTAGTAGATATAAGCGAAGACGAGGGACCCAGAAAGAGAGGCCCTTATGGGATGAGATCTGAAGTGGTAGGAAGAGAGCCACGATCCGAAGACACATGGGAAGAGGAGGAACAATCACCCAACCCCTCCTCCGACAGTTTTTTCAACTCCGAGAGGAGGAATAGAGAATACAACGAAGACGTACAGGAGACCTCCGAGCCCAAGGAACGTCACGCCCGGAACGACAGGAGAACAGAAGGACACAGAAGGCGACACGGGGGGACAGCCCGTGAAATAAAATCTTGGTTGAAAAAAGAGATGACCAGATGGGAAGAAAGCCTCAAGATCGGCGCGGGAGACACCCGAGGCGAGGAAGAGGGGTCTCCCATTGCAGAAGAAATAAAAACAGCACAGTTCCCGAAGAGATTTAACATGCCGACCGTGGCACCATACAAAGGCCACTCCGACCCAAAATCCCACATTGAGAATTTTGTCCTCCTGATGGAAGTACAGGGGGTAACGGGCGACGCCGTATGTAAAGTATTTCCCTTAACTTTAGGTGGACCTGCCATCCTATGGTATAGAAGTCTGGCCCCGGGGAGCATCCAGAGCTTCTCCCAGCTTAAGAAATCATTTATCCGACACTTCAAAGGAGCCTGCACCCCTAAAAAGACAATAGGAGAACTAAGGCTCATAAAACAGGGAGATGACGAAACACTAAAAAACTTCATTGAGAGGTACCACAACACCGTGCTCGAGGTCGGAGGATACGAATCCCAAGAGGCCCTGGAAAGTCTGAAAGGGGCCCTAAGGGTCGGGAAACTCTGGACCCACCTGAGAATCCATGAGACACCAGACTACGCTACCGCACTGGAGATAGCCAGGAAGTACGTCCTGCTCGAAAGCGAAGAAAAAGTATCCCGGAGGGGGACAACCACCAGAGAAAGGGTGATAAGGAGGGAAGACCACCGGCGACCAGAGAGAGAATTCCGGAAATTCAATCCAAGACCCAAAGAATTCAAGCCAATGGCACAGAAGGATCAAGGAAAGAGACCCACAACTCAGGTAAACCACGTGGATCGAGAGGAGGCATATATCCCTTTGAGCAAGCCGCCAGGAGAAATCATCATGGAGATACGAGAGAAAGGTCTCTTAATAGAACCAGACCTCAGGAGGTTTCCCCCAGACAGAAAAAACAAAAGGTCCTACTGCCTACATCACAACCTAAAAGGGCACACAACCGATGAGTGCAAGGATCTACAGGAACAAATGGAGGACCTGGCCCGGAACGGGTACTTGAATAAATACATCGACCACGAAACCATGGCCGCCAGACAAAGGGCAAGGAATCAAGGGGTGAACGTCATCGCAGGAGGGGCAACGCTGGCCGGGGACTCTAACCGGTCAAGAAAGAATTACAGCCGAGCACGGGGAACAGAGGTGCTGAAAACAGAAAAAATCCCAAACCCCCAAGGAAATCGGTCAACACCCATTGTAGACGCTGGAATTCGGCCGAGGTCCACAATCAGAATTTGTAGGTAGGGGGCACTAGCGATCCTGCAAGACAAAGGTAGAGTGAGCGGGAGTATACTACCCACCGGTGTGATGGGTTCCGGGGGCACTCCGACGCTCAAGTCAGTAGTATAAAATGAGCAGTAAATATGTAAAATGTGAAAGCAAGGTTTAATGTTACCTTGACTTCTTTGATGGCCGTAGGGGGGTGGAAAGTGTTTAAAGGGATGGATTGCTCAGAGAGCTTGTGTCTGAGAGCAGAAGCTCCTAAGAGAGAAGTGAAGCCTGGATTGGAGAACTCTGACTTCCATGCCCTGTATGCTCAGTTACGTATCATTTTATAGATTTGAAAGAGGTTGCTTTACAGTTGTAACAGAAGCTGTATAGGAGACCCACAACGTGCTGTGATTTATGGCAATGGGGCCTCTCACATGTTTATTGTTTCTGCTTTCGGTGGGAAGATAATTTGTATGTGGGGATATATTTTTTGTTGGGGAAAAGAGAGAAAATGTTAAATGGGTTTGTCCTTTTGTTTTTGTAAATGGTTTAGAGTTTAATGGGCTGGGTTATTGCTTTGGGCCTCACCTGGTATTGGGTTCGACGTGAAAGACGGTTTTGTCCTTGGCCCAAATTTGGCACGTACAGTTTGTCCCCTACTCTCTAAGTCAAGAAGTTATTTGACTTGGAGAGTATTTGTCAAGCATGTCGAATGAAGCGAAATATATGAAAATATATGTAGGTAAAAAAATTTTAGGTCTTGAACTTGTTTCTTTAAGAGCCATGCGAGATGTTCCCACTTGATTGAACCATATGAAGGTTTAGGAGTAAATTTATTCATACTACAGTGTTATATGGACTGAGGGAAGTCCATGTTTTCATTTGACTCGATATGAGTCTATGGGGAATGTCCCAGGTCGACTGAACCAGATGAAGGTCCAGGTCTTCCATTTTGACTCTACATGAGCCATTGGGAATGTCCCCGGTCGACTGAACCAGATGAAGGTCAGGACAATCTCCATACTACTGGTCAAGGACCATGGGAGTCTTCGAATTTTTCTTGACCAGATAAAGGTCATATGTTGACTCTACTTGATTTATAGGGGATGTTCCCAGTCGACTGATCCAGATGAAGGTTAGGACAATCTCCATATTACTGGTCAAGGACCAGGGGAGTCATCAAATTTTTCTAGACCAGATGAAAGTCATATGTAAAACTCGACTATACATGAGCCATTGGGGATGTTCCCAGTCAACTGATCCAGATGAAGGTCAGGACAATCTCATATTACGGGTCTAAGGACCAGAGGAATCTACAATGTCGTCTGGACCAGATGAAGGCCAGGTCTTCAACTTGACTCTACATGAGCCAATGGGGGATGTCCCCAGTCGACTGAACCAGATGAAGGTCAGGATAATCCCCATACTACGGGTCTAAGGACCAGGGGAATTTACAATGTCGTCTGGACCAGATGAAGGCCAGGTCTTCAACTTGACTCTACATGAGCCAATGAGGGATGTCCTCAGTCGACTGAACCAGATGAAGGTCAGGATAATCCCCATACTACAGGTCTAAGGACCAGGGGAATTTACAATGTCGTCTGGACCAGATGAAGACCAGGTCTTCAACTTGACTCTACATGAGCCAATGGGGGATGTCCCCAGTCGACTGAACCAGATGAAGGTCAGGATAATCCCCATACTATGGGTCTAAGGACCAGAGGAATCTACAATGTCGTCTGGACCAGATGAAGGCCAGGTCTTTAACTTGACTCTACATGAGCCAATGGGGGATGTCCCCAGTCGACTGAACCAGATGAAGGTCAGGATAATCCCCATACTACGGGTCTAAGGACCATGGGAATCTACAATGTCGTCTGGACCAGATGAAGGCCAGGTCTTCAACTTGATTCTACATGAGCCAATGGGGGATGTCCCCAGTCGACTGAACCAGATGAAGGTCAGGATAATCCCCATACTACGGGTCTAAGGACCAGGGGAATCTACAATGTCGTCTGGACCAGATGAAGGCCATGTCTTCAACTTGACTCTACATGAGCCAATGGGGGATGTCCATAGTCGACTGAACCAGATGAAGGTCAGGATAATCCCCATACTACGGGTCTAAGGACCAGGGGAATCTACAATGTCGTCTGGACCAGATGAAGGCCAGGTATTCAACTTGACTCTACATGAGCCAATGGGGGATGTCCCCAGTCGACTGAACCAGATGAATGCCAGGATAATTCCCATACTACTGGTCAAAAGACCAGAGGAGTCTACAATGTCTTCTGAACCAGATGAAGGTCATATGTAAAAATCGACTCTACATGAGCCATGAGGAATGTTCCCAGTCGACTGAACCAGATGAAGGTCATGATAATGGGTATATTGTCGAATGAGTTCATCAACAAATTCCAAGATATAGGCGTGTAGATGTAGACTGGGATGAACATCAAGTCTGAAGTCATAACTATATGTGGTATCTATGACAATTCCCAAGCTATATACTAGATGATGTCGGCTGGGATTCATATCATGTCTCAAGATATGCAAGTGTACTAATTATAACAATCCTCAAACTACAGACTAGATGATGTCGGCTGGGATCATCAATAAGTCCCAAATTACAGACGTGTAGTGTCGATTGGGATCAATGTTACGCCCCAAGCTACATGTTGAGAAGTTAACTAAGTAATTCTTAATTAGTCTCAAGTTAAGGAGGTGTTATGTCGACTGGGTTTTTCTTTAAGCCCCGAGCTACACATGTAGATGTCAAATAAGACACATATCAAGCATCAAGTCATACACGCATAAGATCCACAACAAGTCCCAAGCTACACATATAGATGTCAGATGGGACATACACCAAGCATCATGCCATACACGCATAGGATTCACAACAAGTCTCAAGCTACACATGTAGATGTCGGATGGGACATACACCAAGCATCATGCCATTACCGTATAGGATTCACAACAAGTCCCAAGCTACACATGTAGATGTCGGATGGGACATACACCAAGCATCATGCCATTACCGTATAGGATTCACAACAAGTCCCAAGCTACACATGTAGATATCGATTGGGACAGACACCAAGCATCAAGCCATACATGCATAAGATCCACAACAAGTCCCAAGCTACACATGTAGATGTCGATTGGGACAGACACCAAGAATCAAGCCATACACGCATAGGATTCACAACAAGTCCCAAGCTACACATGTAGATGTCGATTGGGACACACATCAAGCATCAAACCATACACGCATATGATTCACAACAAGTCCCAAGCTACACATGTAGATGTCGATTGGGACAAACATCAAGCATCAAGCCATACATGCATAAGATCCACAACAAGTCCCAAGCTACACATGTAGATGTCGATTGGGACAAACATCAAGCATCAAGCCATACATGCATAAGATCCACAACAAGTCCCAAGCTACACATGTAGATGTCGATGGGACATACACCAAGCATCATGCCATTACCGTATAGGATTCACAACAAGTCCCAAGCTACACATGTAGATGTCGATTGGGACAAACATCAATCATCAAGCCATACACGCATAGGATTCACAACAAGTCCCAAGCTACACATGTAGATGTCGATTGGGACAAACATCAAGCATCAAGCCATACATGCATAAGATCCACAACAAGTCCCAAGCTACACATGTAGATGTCGATTGGGACAAACATCAAGCATCAAGCCATACATGCATAAGATCCACAAAAAGTCCCAAGCTACACATGTAGATGTCGATTGGGACAAACATCAAGCATCAAGCCATACATGCATAAGATCCACAACAAGTCCCAAGCTACACATGTAGATGTCGATTGGGACAGACACCAAGCATCAAGCCATACACGCATGGGATTCACAACAAGTCCCAAGCTACACATGTAGATGTCGATTAGGACAGACACCAATCATCAAGCCATACACGCATAGGATTCACAACAAGTCCCAAGCTACACATGTAGATGTCGATTGGGACAAACATCAAGCATCAAGCCATACATGCATAAGATCCACAACAAGTCCCAAGCTACACATGTAGATGTCGATTGGGACAAACATCAATCATCAAGCCATACACGCATAGGATTCACAACAAGTCCCAAGCTACACATGTAGATGTCGATTGGGACAAACATCAATCATCAAGCCATACATGCATAGGATTCACAACAAGTCCCAAGCTACACATGTAGATGTCGATTGGGACAAATTGACTTGATGAAAGTCAATGACACTATGGTCGAATGGAACTGACAAAGGTCCATGAGACACGGTCGAATGAAACTAATGCATGTCTATAAGAATCACCATTACTAGACTTGATGAAGGTCCAAAAGGATTTTCATTCTACCTGACTTGATGAAGGTAATTAGACTACGGTCGAATGAACATGATGAAGGTTCATGGGGCTCTTCCAATGCTTTCTAGAGTTTATGGAAATCCATCCATGTAGTCTTGGATGATAATCTCCATACGTAGTGTGGAGATGATTATCCTCACATGTAGTATGGAAGAGATGGATGCATATCAAGGTCATTACTAATTAAACAAGACCTAAATAAGGTCAATGATACTACAATAGAATGAACTTTGATCAAAGTCACATAGAATTTCCATACTACCTAACCTGATAAAGGTTGATCGATTAGATCCAATAGAGTTTTTCATTCTACTAGGCATGATAGAAGATTCCTTATGTAGTCTAGAGTTGGCAATATTAAATCAACGTAGTATGGAGAGATGATGACTAACCTTTGATTTAGTCTGGAGGAGTTGATAATCATTCCAAGTAGTCTATGAGAGATGGGAGTTTTCCATGTAGCCTGAAGTTGATAGCCATCCACCTTGTAGTATGGATTATAGTTTGAACCAGATGTTTTATCATCCCATTCCAATCAATGGCTTTGCTATAGAATAAAGCTTCCATTATCAGCTCTCATGTGCTTTGACTTTGCGAGTGGGCTGCTGCATGGTGTCGACTCGGTTTCATTTTTTTTTTGACATACTTATTTTATTTGGGCTTTTGAACAAGGTTCTTTGATTCTTACAAGCATGGTGGGTTTGGCATATGGGTTTATAGTGGGCACAATACACGGGCTGGATTCATGCACGCAATCGTTTACTATGCGTAGCTTCTTCATAGATCTTTCTTGCCCATCCTACAATCTCCCTCACGGTATGCTGGCTTTCCGGTAGCTCGTGCATAGCTATGGGTTATGTGTGGTGGGTGCTTCCTTTATAATCAGTGGGTATGGACTTTCACGTAGTCTGGAGGAGATGAAAACTTTTTAATGTAGACTGGATGAGAGGACAGTCCTTCCACGACATCTGAATGAGATGACAATCCTATTAGCATCGTCTGAAGCAGATGACACATCTTTCATATCGTATGAAGAAGATTGGAATTCATCCCTGTCGTATGATAAAATATGGCTATTCTCCCAAGTCTTTGGGATCTGATGATTTATCGGGAAAGTATGCTGAAGTTATCTCGAATTGGATTTTCCTTATTGGTTGTTTGACTTCAGGTAGACTGGAGAGGACTATTCCAACATTTCCTTTCACATGGGAGATGTGTCTTGTCATGATGGGTTGGCTGAAGAAATATGATGGTTTCTTTGGTGATTAAATGGATGGTCATTTGATGGTGAATTTTCACTTGCCACATTCTTAAATATTCCTAAGAGATTGGGTTGGCAAGATGGTTGAAATGGATTGTAGCCTTACGCCTTTTTGAGTGACTGAAGAAAGAATTATGTTCCAGATACTGTTTCATTTTCCATTCATCGTATGTATTTTGTAGAGTGGCTTATTGTGCCACCACAGGGTATGGTGTCTGTTTGTAAAGATTGTAGACTGAATGGTCTTTGCTTGCTATGAATCCTAAGGCCCCACTGTGGGCGCCAAATTGTAGACGCTGGAATTCGGCCGAGGTCCACAATCAGAATTTGTAGGTAATGGGCACTAGCGATCCTGCAAGACAAAGGTTGAGTGAGCGGGAGTATACTACCCACCGGTGTGATGGGTTCCGGGGGCACTCCGACGCTCAAGTCAGTAGTATAAAATGAGCAGTAAATATGTAAAATGTGAAAGCAAGGTTTAATGTTACCTTGACTTCTTTGATGGCCGTAGGGGGGTGGAAAGTGTTTAAAGGGATGGATTGCTCAGAGAGCTTGTGTCTGAGAGCAGAAGCTCCTAAGAGAGAAGTGAAGCCTGGATTGGAGAACTCTGACTTCCATGCCCTGTATGCTCAGTTACGTATCATTTTATAGATTTGAAAGAGGTTGCTTTACAGTTGTAACAGAAGCTGTATAGGAGACCCACAACGTGCTGTGATTTATGGCAATGGGGCCTCTCACATGTTTATTGTTTCTGCTTTCGGTGGGAAGATAATTTGTATGTGGGGATATATTTTTTGTTGGGGAAAAGAGAGAAAATGTTAAAGGGGTTTGTCCTTTTGTTTTTGTAAATGGTTTAGAGTTTAATGGGCTGGGTTATTGCTTTGGGCCTCACCTGGTATTGGGTTCGACGTGAAAGACGGTTTTGTCCTTGGCCCAAATTTGGCACGTACACCCATTATGTTCACCGATGAAGACGCTCAGGGGGTAAATTTCCCCCACGATGACGCACTGATAATCAAAGCAACGATCGGCGGCACAGAAGTGGACCGAATCCTGGTGGATCCGGGGAGCGCAGTAGACATAATTTCAAAGAGACTTTGGAGGACCTAGGGGTAGAATGCACAGCCCTAACCAAAGACAGCACCCCCCTGTACGGATTCGGGGGTTCGACGGTCAATACCCTGGGAAAAATTCAGTTAGCAATGACGATCGGAGCCGCCCCCAAAACCCGAACAATCATGATAAACTTCACTGTAGTAGACTGCATGAGCAGTTATCAAGTCATTGTCGGCCGCCCCTTCATGATGAGAACCAAGGCCGCAATGTCCTGTTATTACTTGAAATTGAAGTTCCCCACGCAGGAAGGGATCGGGATCATATGCGGAAGCCAAAAGATAGCCCGCAGCTGTTTTGCCACTTACTCGCGAGAGACCCTCTGCGTGGAAAGAGACACCAAGAAGAGACAGAGAGACGAGGATGACGAGAATACAAGGAAAGACCCTGCTCCTCGGCCCGACAAAGCTGCCCGGCTCGGATCAGCTGAAAAATTGGAAGAAGTAAAACTATTCGGGCCAGAGAAGAACATAAAAATAGGAGGAAGTCTAGACAAAACCCTAAGAAAAGACTTGTTGGAATGTCTGCAAGAGTACCCCGACGTTTTTGCATGGGGACACGATGACATGCCCGGAATCAACCCAAAATTCATAAGCCATCGCTTAGCAGTGAACCCATTACATAAGCCAGTAAAACAGAAGAGGAGAATATTCAACCAGGAGCGGTGCGGAGCAATAGCAACCGAGGTGGAAAAGTTGCTGAAATTCGGTTTCATCCGGGAAGTAAAATACCCAGAATGGGTGTCCAACGTGGTACTGGTGAAAAAGTCTAACGGGAAGTGGAGAATGTGCGTAGATTTCACCGACCTCAACAAAGCATGTCCAAAAGACAGCTTTCCCCTCCCAAATATAGACCAACTGGTAGATACAACAGCCTGCCAAGGGCTACTAAGCTTCATGGACGCCTTCTCATGATACAATCAAGTCAGGATGCACCCTGCGGATGAGGAGAAGACCACCTTTATTACTGACCAAGGGCTATACTGCTATAAAGTAATGCCTTTCGGATTGAAAAATGCAGGGGCGACTTTCCAGAGACTGGTGAACAAAGTCTTCAAACCGCTCATCGGCACGACCATGCTGGTATATGTCGACGACATGATAACAATGTCCGAGGAACCAAGAGACCATGTAGCCGACCTGAAGAAAACTTTCGAACTCCTGAGGAAACACAGTTTAAAGCTCAATCCAGAGAAGTGTGCATTCGGGGTAGCCTCGGGAAAGTTCCTGGGCTACATGGTAAGTTCACGAGGCATTGAAGCAAACCCGCAAAAGATACAGGCCGTGCTAGACCTGAAGTCTCCCCGGACAGTTAAGGAAGTGCAAAGCCTTACAGGAAGAATCGCCGCACTCAACCGGTTCATCTCACGAGCAACCGACAAGTGTCATCATTTCTTCAAAGTCATCAAGAAAGCTCAAAAAGGGGTCGACTGGACACCCGAGTGCGAAGAAGCCTTCCAGCACCTAAAACAATACCTGGCACAGCCCCCTCTCCTAGCCAAACCCCTCCCAGGGGAGACACTGTATCTATACCTGGCCATCTCGAAGCACGCAGTAAGCTCGGCACTGGTACAAGAGACCGACCACGTCCAGAAACCAGTTTACTATGTCAGTAAAGCCCTGCTGGACGCAGAAACTCGATACCCCATGCACGAACTCGTCGCCCTATCCCTGGTCACCACAGCTCGGAAGTTACGACCCTACTTTCAAGCCCATCCGATCAAAGTATACACGGATTTTCCCCTGAGACAAATCTTGCAGAAACCGGAGGCCTCGGGGAGACTGATGAAGTGGTCAGTAGAAATAAGCGAGCACGACATCTCCTACCTCCCAAGAACAGCAATAAAAGGGCAAGCCTTAGCAGACTTCATAGCAGAACTCACAGAACCGCAGGTCTTAGCCGTAGAAGAAGGCAGGTGGGAAATGTCTGTAGACGGGTCCGCAAGCTCGCACGGATACGGAGCAGGGGTAGCACTAAAAAGTGAGAAGGGAGAAGAAATACTGCTCGCCCTCAAATTCGCCTTCAAAACTACAAACAATGAAGCAGAGTACGAGGCGATACTGGCCGGACTAAGGCTGTGTACGGTAGTAGGAGTCCACAATGTGGTGATCAGGAGTGACTCTCAGCTAGCAATACAGCAGCTGAAAGGAGATTTTCAAGCCAGAGAACCAGCCATGGTAGCTTACTTAGCCGAAGTAAAGAAGTGGGTGGAGAAAGTGGGAAACGTACTCTTCGAACAGGTCGGACGAGAAGACAAATGCGAAGCAGATTCCCTGGCCAGGCTTGCCTCTTCAATGAAGACAGAAAACCCCAGGGTAATCCCCCTTATATACCTCCAAGAAAGAAGCATAGGGGAGACAGAGGTGGATGTACTAGAAGAAGAAGACAAAGATTCATGGATGCAACCGATCAGGAGGTACCTGGAAACAGGAGAAACCCCAAAAGATAAAAATGAGGCCAGGAAGCTGAAGTTCAAGAGCACCAAGTTTTCCCTAATTGGGGGAGTACTCTACCGGAGAGGATACACCGTACCCCTCCTAAGATGCTTAGCACCAGAAGAAGCAGACTACGTGCTCAGGGAGATTCACGCAGGCATCTGCGGAAGCCACGCCGGGGGAAGATCAATCGCCTTCAAAGCCTTGAGGCAAGGATTTTACTGGCCAACCATGCACGAGGATGGCGTGAAGATAGCACGGAAATGCGAGGGATGCCAAAAGAATGCCAACCTCCACCATCAGCCGGCAGAACAGCTGACCACCATATCCAGTCCCTGGCCCTTCGCACAGTGGGGGCTAGACATTATAGGGCCGATGCCGAAAGGACGAGGTCAGGCGAAATATGCAATCGTGGCCATAGACTACTTTACCAAATGGGTAGAAGCAGAACCATTGTCCACCATCTCAGAAAAGAAAGCCACGGAGTTCCTAAAGAGAAATATAATTTACCGGTTCGGAATCCCCCAGGCAATCATCACCGACAACGGAAAGCAATTCGACAGCAGGGGATTCAGAAAACTTTGTGAAGACCTCCAGATAACCTTAAAATTCGCCTCGCCGGCCCATCCCAAGTCGAACGGGCAGGTTGAAGCCACCAATAAAACCATCAAGTCAAACCTGAAAGCTCGGCTCGGATCAAGCAAAAGCCTATGGGTCGAGGAGCTACCAGAGGTACTGTGGGCACACCGAACGACCTTCAAGGACTCAACAGGAGAGACACCCTTCTCCCTATCATACGGATGTGAGGCCGTCATCCCGGCAGAGATCGGAATATCAACCCACCGGGTCCGTCACTTTGAAAACGAACGGAACGAAGAACTCATCAAAAATCACCTCGACCTGATCGAAGAAAGAAGAGAGCAGTCAGCAGTAAAAGCAGCCATCTACCAACAGAGAATGGCCCGATTCTACAATAAGAGAGTTCGGACCCGCTCCTTCCGGCCAGGTGATCTAGTGCTAAGAAAAGTGACTCTGAACACCCGACGACCTGAAGAGGGTTCGTTAGGTGCCAAGTGGGAGGGACCTTACAAGATCACTGAGATAGTAAGACCAGAGGCCTACATCCTGGAGCATCCGGACGGCAAGAGATTGAAGAAACCATGGAACGTCGAGATGTTAAGAAAGTACTTCCCATGAAGATCAACTTTCATTCCTTCTATTTTTCTTTTTTGCAGAAGCCGGACAAAACACCGAACCAGAACAACTGTTGTAAAAAGGGCGGTCCACCCCCAAACATGAATAAAAATTCCTTTTTTGACGAAATCCTTTAAATTCGAAAAACGACGGATCGGGGCTGGATTTCATTCCGCTGAGGCCGCTTGTTTAAACAGCTCGGGGTCGGGCGATGTCCCACCGAGTCTGTCTTTGGACTGGGGACGTAACATTCCCCCAGGGCCAAGTGATTCAAACAGCTCGTGGTCGGGCGATGTCCCACCGAGTCTGTCTTTGGACTGGGGACGTAACATTCCCCCAGGGCCAAGTGATTCAAACAGCTCGGGGTCGGACGATGTCCCACCGAGTCTGTCTTTGGACTGGGGACGTAACATTCCCACAGGGCCAAGTGATTCAAACAGCTCGGGGTCGGACGATGTCCCACCGAGTCTGTCTTTGGACTGGGGACGTAACATTCCCCCAGGGCCAAGAGATTCAAACAGCTCGGGGTCGGGCGATGTCCCACCGAGTCTGTCTTTGGACTGGGGACGTAACATTCCCCCAGGGCCAAGTGATTCAAACAGCTCGGGGTCGGGCGATGTCCCACCGAGTCTGTCTTTGGACTGGGGACGTAACATTCCCCCAGGGCCAAGTGATTCAAACAGCTCGGGGTCGGGCGATGTCCCACCGAGTCTGTCTTTGGACTGGGGACGTAACATTCCCCCAGGGCCAAGAGATTCAAACAGCTCGGGGTCGGGCGGTGTCCCACCGAGTCTGTCTTCGGACTGGGGACGTAACATTCCCCCAGGGCCAAGTGATTCAAACAGCTCGGGGTCGGGCGGTGTCCCACCGAGTCTGTCTTCGGACTGGGGACGTAACATTCCCCCAGGGCCAAGTGATTCAAACAGCCCGGGGTCGGGTTACGTCCCACCGAGTCAGCCGCTTCGGTCTGGGGAGGTAACATTCCCCCAGAACCCAAGTATCTCGCTCAGCTCGGGGTCGGGTTACGTCCCACCGAGTCAGCCGCTTCGGTCTGGGGAGGTAACATTCCCCCAGAACCCAAATATCTCGCTCAGCTCGGGGTCAAGATACGCCCCACCAAGTCAGCTCTCCGGACCGGGGACATAACATTCCCCCGGGTCCAAATGCCTCACTCTTCACAGGGTCAAATCCAGACCCCTCTAACTCGTGCTGACCCCTGATGGGCCTTAAAATTGCAATAATGGCAAGAAGCATAAAAGGAGAAGAAAAAGAAAAAAGAAATAAACAGACATAAATGCATAAATGTATATAAATACAAGTTGTAATATTATTACAAGAAAAAGTTAAAGTGTACATAGGGCCCCGGTAGGGTTACCCTTTTCATTCAGCCCGCGCAGGGGCAGGAATTTCTTCCTCAGAAGGATCAGGTGGCGGGAGAAGCGGCTCGGCATCGGGAGGAGGGACTATGGCTTCAACCTCGATAGCAGGATAGACCTCCACTTCAGGGACGGGAGGAGGGATCTCAAGGCAGTCCTCGCCGGAAGATGGAAGATCAGATCGTCCTTCTAAGGAAACTCCGGAAGCCAGGACGACCGAAATTGGATCAGGATTCATAACCTCCTCGGCAGTTGGAGGGAGCCATTTCTGGAATTCCTCCTCGGAAATAGCCCCCTTGCAATAACTGATGGCCGCACAGATGGGGTCCATGTTCAGACTCGGCAACACCATCGGAATAAGCTCAGCACAGTCGCCAACCCCCTCCAGGTGGATAGCCTCCTTCTCGGCCTCAAGCTCACTCTCCCTCTTCTCAAGCTCGATCTCTCTCTCCTCGAGATCAAACTCCCTCTCCTCAAGATCGGTCTTCTTCTTCTCGAGACTATCTCGGGCCCGTGCAACCTCCTCGTCTTTGTTCTTCAACTTGGCCTCAGCACTTGCTACCCTCCCCTTCAGGACGCCAATCTCAGACTGGGCGGTCTTCAAATCCTCCCGGGCATTATCAGCAAGTTTTCGTTCCAAGGAGGCAGCAGCCTTAAGAGCCTTATTCGTTTTGAAGTTCTCAACAGCAGCCAACTGAAGGTCCTCTATCGTCCCCTCCCGGTCAGCCAGCTTTTCCTCCACTTCGGAGAGACGATTTTGAAGCCTCTGGGCCTGACCACCCTCGGACAGCAAAGTCAGAAGAAGACCCTTATTCTTGGCCATGAGGTAGTTGGCCTGCACACAAAAAAAAAGGAGAAAGGAGTCAATACACAAGATAAAAAGAACCAAAAACCGAGAAGGGGAGTGAAAATATCTTCGCCATCTGAGAACTCATCTCAGCCACAACACCTTCAGGAGATACATCCTCATACCTCGAGACCTCCTCAGGAGGAATCACCTCGGCCAATTCATTGAAGGCCGGCACCAAATGGGAAGTGGCCTCCCGGATGTTTTCCCCCAAGTCATCCACCCCGAGGACCACAGGGCCCTTCCGTTTTTTGGAGGATCCTTCAGAGGACTTTCTCCCCCTACGGACATCATTCATCTTCCTCCTCCTCTTGGACCACCTCGGTCTCCTCGGCCCCAAATTGACGCCTCCTCTTCCTAAGGGGCTTTGGCGGACTGGTAAGACGAGCGGACCCCGACGATTGTGCACCAGGAGAAGAGAGACTCCGAGCAGCAGGCTGGACATCTCCTTGAGACACCCGCTCAGCCCCAGTAGTGTCAGGCTGTGCCCGGGAAGTTCCAACATCAGCACGGCCGGCTTTCTTCATGGTACCGGCCAACTTCTCAAGAAACTTAGGCCTCTTCGACATGCCTACAAGAAAAAAGGAAATCAGGGGCCGAGCACATAACAAAGATATCAAACATGATGAAACAAACTGGAAAGATCATCAAAAACAGCCAACAGACACCTACCTATCCGACCTGAGACTTCTGAAGGGACGGTCCGAGTAAGGCCTGATCCAACAAAGGCCGCGTCATTAACCAATTCCCTCCAGTGGGCAGCATACCGACGAGCCCAGCCTACCCGGACCCGCACCCGATGGGAAACCTTTGGAGCATCCCTCCAACAGGCTAAAAAAGGAATAGAGGGAGAGGGGTAAGAACCCACATAAAAAAGAAAGAGAAGAGAGAAACTAAGAAAAAATAAAAGGTCAATCTCCTAACCTCCCGCCCTGAAGATATCCGGTACCAAAGTCTCCCATTCATCCGACCTCAGGGTCCGTCCCCAATCCCCAGTGGCCCAAAACCAGAGATCTTTGAAGTTCTTATTGGAATCAGGGAGCTTCTGGACGATGTTCATAGAGCTGTTGTAAGCAGAAAGATAATACCAACCATGATGAGCCTTTGGGTTGGCTTTCAGGCGATACACCCTCTTCACCTCTTCAAAAGAGGGCTCCCCGAGCCCTGCTCGATGCCAAGCCACATAAAACCCGGCCAGAATTCTCCAACTGTTTAGACTCAGCTGACAAGGAGCGATCTCCATCTCGGCCAACATCCAAGCGAAGTAAGGTTGAATCGGCAGCCGCAGCCCGCACTCAAAGAAGATAGGAATGAGTGCTACCGAGCCTTCGTCAGGCTGACTGGCACGATCCATTGGGCCTGGAGCTTCAAGGGCGATGTCTATCGGAATGTTATACCGCTGACGGAGAAGGACAAGATCATCCTCGGTTATCTTGGAGGGACGGTTCATATCCAGAGCCGACGACCCAAGTTCACCAGGCTCTGGGTCCTTCCGAGGAACCCTTTGATGGTAGGAGTCATTTTCAATCTCGGAAGCAGTAGAGGTAGTGTCAAGGTCTTCTACACTAGGTGCCCCTGAGCCCGAGGAGAGCTCTTCAGCAGGGGGAGTTGAAGTCTTGGCAGGCCTTTCGGAGGGAGAACTATTGTCAGACATCCCTGACACCCAGAAAAACAGAGAAGGGAGGAGAATCAGTCTATGAGGAGCTACCCAAGGTGTCCGTACTAAACTAGATAGGGAGTCTCTAAAAGATGCCCTAAAGCAAGACCCAGCAAAACCACAAGTCTCTCCCTAAGCAAAATAAACAAACAGAAACACTGCATAAAGAAAAAGATGAGAGGTCGCTCAGAAGACTTACTTGTTCTTCTCAAAAGCAGGAGGTTATGCGGCGCGGTGATGCCCGTTCCTTATGTTGGCAACACAGAAGTAGAAAAGGACCACAATTGAGATCCGAGGACACTAAAAGAGAAGCGAGTCAACAGGAATGTTTCCAAAAGAGAAGAAGAAATTGCAGAAAAAGAATGAACAGTAAAGGCCTCGTCCTCTTATAGTCATGACAAAGGCACTCGTGACCATTAGATCTGAAGAAAGTGCCCGGATGAGCACCAAGTGTCGGCTACACAAGGGGCCTCCCAAGTTCAAACAGACGGCTGAGATCAGCCCACTGAGAAAACGCCTCTGAGCGGTCGATTCGTCCCCTCTTTTGGCGGGAACCCGGCAGATGTTTGACAAGTGTCGAACATTAGGAGAAACTCTAAAATTGATTTGATAGGCATTTAAGAAGACATGACGGTTGTACGTCTCGAGGAAAGATGATTGGAACGGCAAGCAAATTCCTTTTTGCATCCTGGGACGACTACCAGCGAAGACAATCAGCATACCCTCTTCATATAGTTCCCGGCACCAACTCACATACTCGTTGGAACCGAGAACTAGGGGACAGATGTTGATGGTGTTTTCAGGCGCTACAGCATTTAAGACAGCACGACAAGGACAAAAAGGTAAATTCTCTGTCTGGCTGAGATCATCTAGCCGACCCGACCAGTTCATGTGAGAACCGACCACTATGGTTCAAGTGACCGAGCACTATAGATGTCGGCAGGAACGCTCTCAGCATAAAAGATTGTCATGGCCGACCTCATTAAGACCGACCAGATGACGGACCGTGTTCAAGACAACAGCACCCCATTCTTATGGATAAGATAAGGAAGATATCCTACTTTCGCAAGGAAAGAGAGTCAGAATCCAAAGGAATGCGGAAGAAGAAGGCAATACCGGATCAGGAAACCCTACAAGAAGAGAAGATTGAGTCCAAATAGGATTTCTTATGCACATAGGAATCTGATTTCTGTATTATTATAAATAGAATGGTAGAGCATGTGTAAATGAGGATCTGAAAATCATCACAAGAGTGAGAGATTAGAGTCATAAAAGTTCCGATTTGTAAGAGCAAAGGAGAGGCCTGAGAGGTGTATTTGAGTAATAAAAGGAGTATCACCCTGTTCTTGTCCGTGGACGTAGGTCGGATCTCAAAGTCCACCGAACCACGTTAAATCACCTTGTCTGATTGGCGTATTTCTTTGTTTTCCGCTAAGTTTGCTTTTGGTTTCCCGCATAACCAAACAAATTCACAGTTGAAGGAGGGTTCCCTCGGAGGTGATATTCCCGTATTACCCTGAGACCAAAATCCACCGTCAACAAATAATAATAATAATAATAATAATAATAATAATAATAATAATAATAATAATAATAATAATAATAATAATAATATATAAGGGAGAATATCACTTTCCCTTATTTTTTTTTTTTGCATTATAATTAATTAATTATTATAATTAAAAATTTACAAATAAAATTATAAAATAGAATTTACAAATAAAATTATACAAATATACAAATCAAAAAATCAGGATTTTGGAAGAAAACTTATCCCGATTCTTAATCCAGTTATTTATTCAGGACAAAAAAATCATTAATAAATCCTAATACAAATTCATAATTAAATGATTTCACGATATAGGATCCCATCATAATTTAAGATTTTCCACCACGCTTACCTCTCGTATATTTCCTATTAATTTCGAATAGTAATTTTTAAATTATTTTAGGAATTTGGTTTTTGAATATCAAATTATAGATATATTAATAAATTATATTATTCATTATATTGTTTAGTATAAAATTAAATATGAAGTATTTAAAAATGAAATTCTTTTAAAATTATTTATTTTAATGAATTAATAATTATGTAATAATATTAGTAATTTAATAACAAGCATAAATATCAAAACATAAATATAATTCTTTGATTTTTGACGTTAGGAAAATTATGAGGAATTATGAATATGGGAGGGGAATAAGTGGCTATAAATATAAATATTATGCGGGAAAATTGACATTCTCACAATAAATAATGAATAGAGCATTTTAACTACCAAAAATGTACCAACACATATTTCACTAAGAGCCATGAGAAGATTGCTTGCAAGTTTTTACTTATTTTAAAGTTTCTTAAATGAGATGCATAACAAACAAACAAACAAAAATCTTAAATTAGAGTGTTTTGATGGAATAAAAACTATGAAATTAAAAAAAAAAAAATACACTTTTATAATACCTATTTATTCCCAAACATAAGCAAAATATCATTTTAATCACAAATCTTTTGATCTATCTAATGATCAATTTTTTTTTGAATAGTTGAAAATCCCGCCATCAAATCATCATTTTTGAGTTTAAGCGGAACAAATAAAATCCTCGGTTATCATAGACTCTTATAAAAAAACATATTTCCTGAATTTGAACTCAAAATCTGAAAATTAAATCATAAATCCTACACCACCAAACCATTTCAAGAACTCCCTAATGATCATGACTTGATGCAAAAACTAAAAGGGCACAATAATTTAAGTGAGATTGATTTTATTGGTATATAATTAATTGCTAATAAGAATATCTAGAACTTTATTGGTGATTTTTTCCATTTTGCCTTGAGCTAGTAGAAGAAGAACAATTGGGCCGACATAGTTAAAAATAAATAAAAACTTGTGCTTACAATATGAAACTGACTTTATTTTATTTACTCATTCTTCAATAAGAAAAAAATTATTTAATTGTCTTATACTCTTATTTCATGTTCACTCATGTTTATTTGTTTCAAAAAAAAAAAAGTTCACTCATGTTTATTGAAAAATATAAAATCAATTTTTAAACATGAAGTGATTACAAATGTTACTTTTAAAAAAAATGGCAAGTATTTTTCTTTATATTTAAAACTCATCAACATGCTTTGCCTATAATGTTTTTTAAGATATTAATTAAAACAAAAGAAGCGTTAAGGAAATATTATTATGGAAATAGTGTTAAGGAAATATTATTATGGAAATATTATCTCTTTATTATGGAATCAATCTTCAAGATATAATTTTAGGAATCATATATTGGAGATTAATTCTATAATAAATAGATAATATTTTCTTAATATTATTTCCATAATAATATTTACTTAACACAATTTCCATAATAATATTTACTTAAAACCTCTCTCAAACTTAAGCTGTTAACGAAGGAACAAGTTTGATGTTGCATCTTGAAATCGGAGATCACGAGAGAGCTTTAACTTACAAAGCCCAAAGGGAGATTCAAAACCCAAGAGGAAGCCGAAACCCGATAGAGAGCTGAAGCCCGAGAGAGCCGAAATCTGAGAGGGAGCGAAATCACCATAGAGAACCGAAACACGAGAGAGAATCAAAACCCAAGAGGGAATGAAATTCTGACAGAGAGCCGAAACCCGAAAGAGAACCGAAATCTGAGAGGGAGTGCAATCCCGATAAAGAGAGCAAGGAGTCGAGATTAAGCGAGATGATTAGAGAGCTTATGCTGAGTGAATAGGAAGTAGAGACTGAGACGGCACAGTTGACGAACATGCCTTAACCTTGAGAAGGTGGTGTTGGGGAAAGCAGGTGAATCATATTCCCATGCAAGGTGACGATGGGTAAGAGAGGAGCCGGAGGCTCACGCAATTCCCCCACATGTTGATGGGAATTAGAGAGAGTAAAATTAGAAAAATCAGAATTTGGTATCTAATAACATGTTAGATAATGAAAGAAAGTTTTTGAATTCACTTTATATATGAATTTACAATTATATGAGTCTTTATATAGATTATATATCAAATTTAAATAGAAATTGAAAGAATTAATTTTAATAAAGATATATAATAATATCACAGAATCTAAGGATTTTATGAATCATATCTTAGAGATTGATTCTATAATAAAGAGATCATATTTATTTAATATTATTTTCATAATAATATTTCATTAACACCGTTTTTTTCATACAAGTGTCATTTTGGTGATTCAATGCCTTAGATATACCCAAATATATACAAAAGCAGGGGACAACAGTGCTTTAGTTTTTACCGTCTTAATTTTCAAATCTCATTATCCTTGATAATGTGGATATATAGATAAATATTTCTCGAATATTAAAGGGAATATATCTTGATATCATATCGATAAATTTCTTAACAACACTATAAGTGTATTTATATAATTTCTTAAAATAATTTATATTATAATAAATTTATAGAATTATAACAATTAACAAAAAAGTGTACACCGGATCTTAGATTCTATATAAAATTAGAGCCTTTTTATATTGTTTTTGGAAGTAATCATTTGTTTGACTCCATTTCCGCCGCTAATTGATTTAAATTAAATTTGCTAAACTTTAGGGCACCTAGTGATGGTCTCTACATACTTATTAAAGAAATTTGAAAGTGCTTTTTCTGATAAATGCTTTTATTAGATTCTAATTTCTTTAAGATTTTCTTTACATATAATTATATATAAATATTTATTTTCCTTTGACTTAACACAACAACCCACATTAAAAGAAAAAAATGCTTATGCTTTTAAAATTATTGCCAAAAAAAAAAAAAAAACTTTCAAAAGCACCCCAAAATCTTGCTTTCTTTTATTATATGTCCTTTTGTTACACAAATTCCTTAATAAATAGATCTAAGTGCACCCATCATCTTAATTTAGAAAACATTTGTGATCCCACATTAGCTTTCTTGGCACTAATTGTCAAATCTAAATCATTTTCTTTACTCACCCTTTAGGACTTGTATAAAACACCAAAAGCTTTCAAAGAAAAAAAAAATTCCTAAAAAATGTTGGCATTTTTCAAAAAAGCAAAATCATGTAGAGTAAATATGTTTTTTTTTTTTAAGATATATTTTTAGTTAGTATAATCTTTACCAATAATTATGTTCTCTATAAATATAATTATCTTATGGATTGAATTTCACTTGACTGTTCATAGCTCCATTATATATTAGAATGGTAACGGGTCAAGACAGATTTGAGTTTTTTTTTTTTTTTTTTTTTAAAAAAAACTATTTTTAATACTTAAAAATGACAATAAAAAAAATAAGAATTTAATATTTTTAGTATTTTTTTTAGATTGGATCTTAAAATTTTAGTTATAAATTTATGTATTTAGAATTAAAATTTAATTTATATAATTAAAAAATATTTTTTAATTATTTTTAATAGTTGATTTACATTAATTTTTCATAAATATATACATATAAAATATGTTTAATATATTTATTGAAAATAACTCATCAAATATCGAAAATATTATTTTTTCTATAATAATTAGTCATAATTTCTCGAATTTTAATTGAAAAATAATAATAACTAATAAAAGAAAACAATAAAACGAATCCTAAACGAATAAACGAATCTATAAGCTTAAATTCGTATTAGATTCGTTTAATAAACGAATCGAATTAACTCATTTATTAAACGAATCCAGTTTTTCAAACCCGTATTCGCTGTAAAGCGAATCGAATCGAACGAATAAACGAATCCTGACCCAAATTACCACCCCTAGTGTAGGGCTCAGGATTTGGTTTTCAGGTTTTGGATTTGAATTCAGTGCATGCGTTTCTTATAAGAGTCTGAAGCAGTTGGGATTTTACATGTTCGACTTAAACGCAGATCAGATAATTTGACAACGAAATTTTCAACGGTTCCAAAAAAAAAAAAAAAAAAAATTTGCTCATAAATAAGCTAACTAAATAATTTATCAGGGAATTGTCCAAGTACAATTTCAACCACCATTTTGAATATATTATCACATTGCAACCTTTCAGCCAACTCGATCCCCTAAATTAGGATTCATGTTCCTTCCATGTATTACACAAAAAACATTGAGAACATAATTTAAGTAACAACAAAAAACAAATAATTTGCAAAATGCAAATGCTACCTCAAGTGATGGTGTATTCAAAGACGGCTGCTTGGAAATTGGAATCTATTGGCTCTCACTTTATTTAATATTTATGAGTAGTGATTTTTTTTTTTTTTTTTTACCATCTTTGAGTGATACTAATAGCATCTTGGATTTTGTCATTGGACAGCCTTAACCTTTTACAGAATCAAACTTTATAGGATACCTTATTAAAAGAAGATAGAAATGAAAAGGAAATAAAGCATAAATGCAAA
>SKCR01045844.1:0-48708 GCA_019454045.1 Zanthoxylum bungeanum
CTTTGGCCAACAAATCACAACTTGGACAGGACACCGATGTGGAACAAAACTCTCATGATTCAAACACACCCTCAATTGACAAAGGTCTTGACTTTGGCCAACAAACCAATGCCAATTTCGGATCTTGAGAAAGAATCATTCAACGGAAGGAAAATCGCTTAATATTGTTTGAGGGATTTTTCGTGTAATTGGCAACCAATTAATTTATCTTTGTTATGTCTCATCATCATACACCCTTAAGCATGCTTCTAAAACATCATAAAGCGCGTAAAATAAAGTAATAGCGATATACGGATGGATATGAACAACAACTTGTTCCTAGAACAATCACTCACTCCCTTTCCTCTCCCCCCTCGCTAGCACTATTCTACTCTTACCCAATTACATAATACAATAAGAGAAACCTCATTTACATTGAGGGGAATTAGGTGAGAAGAGAATACAAAGAGACAATAAGAGAAAGGCTGGACACGCAGGTCTAATTTATAAATTCTAAATTTACAATAATTTCTAAAATTACCCTTCCCTTCTAATATCCATCATATCATATACACTATTCATACATTACATCCACATTCATTCATTCAAGGCATGTTATACAACCAATCAAATCCAATTAATTAGTCTTTAATTAGGTGACAATACAATGTTCAAACAATTGTTTGCATTTGCGCGAGTCCAACTCAATTTGAGAATAAATACTTATAGTATGAATTCACGAATTATATCAAACTACTCGTTAAATCCAATTTAAGTCGTATTCAATACTAATCCTATTATTTAATTCTAAATTAAATATTTACACTTTTATTGTGCTTTTATAACTTAGATTCCAAATCTAATACAATCGGGTCTCAAAGCCCAACTAACATCTAATGTCCGTTTAATTAAAGTCTGAT
Organism: Zanthoxylum bungeanum; assembly: GCA_019454045.1. Taxonomy (NCBI): domain Eukaryota; kingdom Viridiplantae; phylum Streptophyta; class Magnoliopsida; order Sapindales; family Rutaceae; genus Zanthoxylum; species Zanthoxylum bungeanum. The sequence continues at coordinate 900 of SKCR01045844.1, forward strand.
GGGCTTTCAATTGATTTCTTTAGGCTTGGGTTTTGGTCAATGTATGGGTCAAACCAATTACCAAGCCTAATAAGGAATCACCCTCATATGCCATAAAATCAATATCAAGCCCATAAGGCCCAATTAAACATAAAAGCCCATTTATTACATTTGGGCTTAAATGGTGTGATTTAGGCCCATTTTGGATCCAATCCAAATGGTCCAAATCTACTTGGCCCAACCAAGCCCATTATGTCCAAATATAATAGTTTTAGGCCCAATTCAAAATTAAGCCCAACTAACCAAATTTTAAAATTCCAAATTTTATAACTTAATTAATTAAAGTGTATTATCATGATTAATCCTTTAAATCAATATTCCCAAAATATCAAATTAATCCAATAATCATATTTTTATCTTAAATATATGTCCAACATTATTTAATCAAAAAATCAAGTCCCTAATCCTCCATCAAGCATTCGGCCAAGGTGATTAAAATGGTTCCGATTTCGTTTTCAATCCAATCGAGTTACAAATCATCATTCCATATTGTTTCAAGTCATCTAATGTCTTAAAATTAAAAAATCATCTAGTCCATATGCTTGCATGTATTCGGCCAAGCCTCATTTGGGTTGGAAAAATTAATCCAATTTATTTTCCATGAAATTGATGATGTATAATCTAAATAACATACATCTAAGCATATTTAATCAAGCAAACTCATCAAATCATGCTTCATACAATTTTCCCCAAATAACATCCTAATATATTTGCATGCTCTTTAAGCTCAATGATACCATTGTTGGAAAAAATAACCAAGCCCCAAGATCAACAAGAACAAGCAAAATATAAATACATGAATGAATAAATTGAAGTATGGCGGAATCATACTCACAATACTTGAAAATGGATGCTTAGATGATGCGAAAACTCCTCCCTTGTGCAGTGAAGCTCTCGGCCAAGAAGAAAAGAGGGACTCCAAGTCGAGTTTGATCCTTCCAAGCTCAAGGATTAGCTTCTCATATCACCTATGTATGATCCCTTGAAGGTGCTAGCCTTTGTTGTGATTTTGAATGCACAACTTCTTTAAATCTTGCCACAAAAATTGAAGAAAGGAGAGCCAAAAACTGCTTGCAAGTTTCGGCAATGTGAGAGAGAAAAGTTGAATGATTTTTGTTACAAAAAATCAATTTATATTTATGCCATAATATTTATTAAATTAATAATAAACTTATGACACAAATCATGCAATGGCTTAGAGTGTCAAACACTCAATTTCCATGCAAAACCATTGAGTGCATTGTACACTATCTCCATGCAATGCATTAGAATTAAATAATGCATAATATGACATGTGTCATGTGGGCCCCACACTTTTCCAAATGAAAGTGGGCCCACGTGCACTCACGCGTTCGGGTTCGATATTTCCGAAATACCGAACTTACGTCGCGACGTTAATTAAATCGAATTTAAATAAATAATTGCGCCTAGCGAAATTATTATTTACGTCGCTAACGAATTAATTCTAAATTAACTCGTTTGCCCGAATTAAAATCTAATTTTAATTTCGCGTCGAAATCGAATTTCGATTATTATATCGAATATAATAATTTTACGATTAATTCCAAATTAATCGTTCTCAATCTATTTATAGTACTTTATCCAGGATAAAGTCTCTCCGTAATTAATCCAAGATTAATCGAGTTTGAATCATACGTCATTGGTGAATCTTCGGGAAGCGACCCAAGAGATCTCTGGATATGTTGGCAGTAAATACGGCCGTCAGATTATCTGAATACGTACGTACCAAGTACTACGTTTTTACCGATTTACAAGACAAGGTTAGCCTCTAGCAAAACGTCATGCCTACCCAATTCTCCAGAAATATTCTTATTGGAATATAAGATCTATAACAGGTGTAGTATACCGTAGTATAGTGTATATCGAACCAGTATCGGATGATCACATGTAAGGCCTGGGGCTGGAGATGTGTCTGCCCCGTACGATACACATATCGGACATCAAGCAACCAGTCTCTTTGAATCGGATAATCCTGACCTAGTCATATTATCCCGATGGTTGCAACCATTATAGAGTACTAGTTCTGTATCCCTCGCGATCATCATCTCCATATGTCTGAAGTGATACTTCCATCTTGACATCACACCCAATACACTACGATTCTCGATAAATCCAGAAGAGGTGTACACAGAACCCGTTAAAGCCCTGGACCACCAAAACTAAAGTTTACCGATTGTCGTAAGTACTAGCGATGCAAGTCTCATGTTAAGATCATATGCACCTACCCTGAAGCGGACTCCCATAGACACGCAGACATACTACCAATGGGATTCCGCGGGGTCTATCCAGAGCGAAGCTGTTTTCCGTACCATCGGTAAAACACAACCTCCTACCGCACTTGCATAAGTATCCTATACTTAAATATATGAGAACTATGCCGTTGTGCCCTCACAACATGCACAAGTGCAGTACTAGTCTATTCCGCATTATCGATGTCCAATCTCGATAATACTACGACTAGGGATATTTAATGATTAAACCTTTATGGATTGATACCGTCTCATATCATCACAATCCGGAACTAATCATAGGGACTCTTACCATTTATATCAAAGTAAATAAATTACAAAACGGTAAAAGGCAATTTCATTACTACATAGTTAATTTTGTACAATAATACAATATCATTTACAAAATAGTGACGCTATGGGTCATAACTGTCTAACACATACTAAGCCCATGCGTACTATATCATCAATACACAAGCAAGTAACGTGCAGAAAGTAAAAGACGGAATATAAAATGCGAATAATAAACAAATAAGATAAAATAAAGTGAAAGATGTGCCATTTGCTCAAGTGGTACGTGGAGTTGTTTCCCAAGTGCAGACCGTACTACCGTCCATTCGGATCCAGCTACGGAATTTACGTATGGGTTTCCATCCGATATACCATAAGAGACGACACATTTTCCGTTCATCCAATGGCCACAACACACATTAACCAACGACTCTCATGCGAAGGAAATTAAATAAATAATTAAAAGATGAATGAAAATAAATAAGAAAGGTGCCCTCAGGTCTAACATTTTATGTCGGCTCTTGGATTTGCGTCACAAGGCCGTTGGAAAGGCTAACACTCCGCAACTCTTCCGGTTCGCTGGTTCACATTATTTCCTCGCTATTTCGCTGTTTGGGATGCTGTTTTTTACTCTGTTTTGCTGCTATTTTGCTGCTGTTTTTTTAGTCACTATTTTTGCTGTATTAAGGGACTGTTTTTGTGGTTTCTAAAGGGATTAGGGCTGCTGTTTTGTGTGGTAATTTAAGGGTTTTAGAGTACATTTTTTTCCATTATTTTCGGTAATTTAGGCCACTGTTTGGGGTGATTTTTTCGGTGATTATAGTGCAATTTCAGGGGCTTTTTTTGGTCACTGCAGTGTGGTTTCAGGACAGTTTGTGAGCGTGAACTGAGGCAGTTTGGAGAGGTTTATTTGCGTGAGTTGGGGATATTTTTTGAGGGTAGCTAATGATGTGAAACAACGGTGCATGTGGGTTTTATGCTTGAGGGCAAGGGCTAATGAATCGGTGAGGGGGGTTTTAGCGTGAGTGCTGATGAAGGCAGTAACGTGGCTAGGTGTTAAAGGGCTAGTGAAGGTGGCTTGTGGACGTGCTGAGGGGACTTTAGCGTGAAGTTGAGGGGCAGTTGATGAGGGGGTTGAAGGCAGGTGGCGTGAGTGAGCTAGGTGTTGGCAGTTTGTGAAAGGTGCGTTAGTGGCTTGGGGACGTGTTGAGGGCGTGTTAGTGGGCAATGGTGCGTGGAGTGTTTTGAAGGGTACGTGAGCTTTATGTGTTATTTTCTTTGTGTTTCAAGGGTGAATATGTGTGAATGAGCTAGGAGAGGGCAATGGTTGAATTTGTGTTTCTTTTATAGACAAAGGCTAGGGTTAATCCTTGTTTGAATAGGAATGGGATTTGTGTAATTATGGAAGATATATTTTATTAGTGTCACACAAAGAAAATATCTATTTAATTAGGGACAAGATTTGGCTTGATTAGGAAGATCATATATTTGATTTTTTTATTAGGTATGTGATTATTTAGATTTTATTTGATTTGTTTTAATTTCACCATGTGTTAAATATGTGTTTTATTATTTTTGGATGTGTTTTATTGGGCTTGGGCGTGTGGGTGGTCTTCTTTGGGTGTGGGTTTGGTTTATTTGGTGGGCTTGGTATGTGTGTGGTGGTGTGTGGGCTTGGTGTGTGTCTTGCGGGGGTTTGGGATAAGGATGTTTTAAAATGAAAGTCCAACAACCGAACCTGAAGCTAAACAAGCGAATAAAATCCAACAAAATACTGATTTCTTACTTTTCCCTTCCGACGTCCGTTTCCCGCGATTTCTGCGACTTAAAAGGTAGTGCCTCTAAATGAGACTCATTATAGGGACTTACATGAAAAAATGCAGTGCCTACAAAGGTTCATGTGAGTCTTCTATGTCGTATAGAATAGATGAAGGTCCAGGTCTTCAATGTTACTCGACAAGAGTCATGGGGACTGTTCCCGTCGACTGGACCAAAATAAGGTCCATGATAATCTCTAGTCGACTAGACCTGAAAAAGGTCCAATAGGGTATTCTAAGTCATCTAGACCGGATGCAGATCCAAGTCTTCAACTTTAATCTACCATATATTTAATGACGACTGGACTCTTGGTGCCATAAAAAGGATGATGCTGGTTGGTCCCACTATTTTGATTAGTACTGTCGTGTCGACTTAAACCACCATGTCATATGATATTGCCTGCGAGCCTGGAACAACAAACATAATCAGTGAGAAGGAGAACATTTTTTACCTGTCGACTGAAGATCGTGTTGACTGAGCCTATTGGTGGCTCTATTGAGTAAGACTCATGTTATGTCGTCTGAACTAGAAAAGAATCCTTTTAATGTCGTCTGGAGAATATGATTGTCTTTTTCAAAACAATTACACCAGAAGAAAGCTTTGTTATCATTGAATACCTTTTCGGGTTGATTGAGGATGGCGAAAATAATCTCGTGTAGTTTGGAGAAGATGAAATAGACGGATTCTCCCTTCCGGTCTCTTGGGATTATTTGTAATCATTGAGAATGTCACTGTATCGACAAGGGAAATTAAACTACGCTCATGTTGTCTAACCATGGACGTTTCTGACATTAGCTTCAGGTATGAGAGGTAAATCTTTCTCAATCTACATGGTTGCACCTCCAAATGGTGGATTGCCCCAGACGACAGTGGGGTTCATCCCTCTCTAAGTGTAAATCTATGTTGTGTTTCCCAAGACGGGCCACAAAGGTTTAAAGCCCACGTCTATTTCCTATTGTAGCCCTAGCGAGCGTTTTGAGGAGGTGTTTAGGTAGGAAAATGAAGCGCCAAATGAGAAGTAGGCATAAGCTCATTTGCTTCATTCAAAAAAAAATTCTCATTTTAGCAAGTAAAAAAAGGTCTCCACGACTTCAAGGTATTACCCACTGTATGACACAGAAATTGACGACGCTGTTCTAGGATCGCGGCCTAGTTGGGAGTACGGAGTAGTCCACGGGGGAACTAAACCGGAGAAATAACATGGAGTCACCACTGTTAGGTTTGGGGGTGTGATGAGTAGTAATTACATCACTTATTCCAACTCATTTAGCCTAATATTTTGTATTGTTTCTCAAGTTTTATGAACGTTTTGATGTGTTATGTTGTTATTTTACAGATAAATAAAATTTGGAAAGCACTGGAGGCAATTTGGGGCAAAAATGGACAAAAATGCGTCAACATGGATAATTTGGTCTTTATCGCGTCGCGACTCTAAGACCCTACGTGTCGTGACGTCTAACGTGCGCCGGACATGCTAACATGCGCCGAGGGACACGTGTCAGAATATGAGAAAATGGACTTGCTAACGTGCGCCAACCTTGCTAACGTGCGCCTTGCCACGTGTCATCATCACAGAAGATCAGCTAAAATGCGCCGTCTACCACGTGTCGAAATCTCATTGGACCAAAGCAAGCGCGTGACACGTGTCGAGTTTTCATTAGACCGAATCACCGACGACTCACATGCTGCCACGTGTTAATCTCTCATTGGACCAATCCTAAACGCGTGCCACGTGTCAGATGATCATTGGACCGAAAGTTCAGCCAATCACCGTGTGACACGTGTCGTCTTCTCATTGCACCACCTTTACCGCGTCACACGTGTCATCACCAGATTCTGCCGACAGATCACGCGTGGTCAACCCGCGTGGACCAAAACCGCGTTCCAGCGTCGCTACGCAGGGACCTTTGGCGTCGCGACGCTGGACCAAAATATGCCTATAAAAGGAGGTCGCCAGATTCATTTTTCTTCATTCTTTCCTTGGAGAATTCTCTCTAATATTATAGGAAGCATCTATTTTTGTATATATAATTATTATTTTTAATTTATGTATTTTAATTTTCAGTAATAGTAGTTCTCTTCTTCTACCTTTCTTTTTAATGTTTAGTAGTTAATTTTCTGCTGGGGATAAGGTGAAGCTTTTATTATTTTAGTTTAGATTAATCTCCCTTAAATATAATATGGAAATTATAATTCAAAATATAAAAGATTACCGCCTTAATGGCTGGTTTTATTTATTTGACATAATGTGGCACCGCCTATATGGTTGGTTTTTAGGTGACAGGTAATTACCGCCTATATGGCTGGTTTATGTTCAAATACTATTACCGCCTTTATGGCTGGTCGGACTTAATTTGACTTAATAAAGAATACCGCCTTTATGGTTGGTTGGTAATATCATGTTTAATTTCTGTATTATATTAAGGGAGATATCTAACTTATAAATAGTAAAAGTGGATCCCCAACCCCCAGCATTTTATTTTTATTCTAGGGAAGTGATGAAACACAATACACACACTTAATAATTGATTTTCTTTTTATGGGTAGTTCTTTAGTTTGTTTATTGAGTCTTAAGCTTAATGCGTCTTGTTAACTGGCAATTAATAAGATTGATGGGGTAATTCTAAAATGAACTAGACATAGAGATTTTAGGTTTCAGCCTTAGATTCAATAGCCCAAGATCTTCCTTGAGGATAGATAACCCTTTAATAGATTTCCTTACAGGATAGGAATATACCTGTCGGGCGGGGGTAGCCATAATTGGAACTTAAACTTAATGAATCCAGGTAATGTGGTTGACATAGACATATGGTTCAAATGGTTATACTGGGTATTTGCGTCTGACCATCGGAAGAGGCTTTTGCATATTTTCGTGTTCCAGGTTAGCAAACTGAATTAGTACACATAAATAAGAGAATCAATTCATCCTTTTAACAGTATTGTGTGGAGTCACGACCCTAGATCTTTTGAGTCTGTTTATTTATTTTCCTTAGTATTTTTCTTTTGTTTATTTTATTTTTATTAAGCAATTCCACATTCAACCAATCAAAGCAATCAATTCCCTTCTCCCTATAATTAGATACCTGTAAATAAATAAATTCAATAATTAATAACAACAGTAGGAATTAAGTCCTCGTGGGATCGATATTTTTATACTACTTGAACGATACGTGCGCTTGCGTTATACGCGTGTGTTTGCACCGGTCAAGTTTTTGGCGCCGTTGCTGGGGACTTATATTTCTTGAGTTGTTAATTTTGAAACTATCTAATTTACTTGTATCTAATTTTCTTTATTTTTATTTGTAATTTTTATTTCTTTCTTTTGTTTTCAGGTGGTTGAACAATGGAACACTACTCGGAGATTGAGAGATTACGAGTGTTACAAGAAGATACACCCCAAATCTGGGAGCAACAGTCCGGTTTTCTGAGGCCTGTTGTACAGCCCAACGACTATCACTGGATGTCAGAACCAAGTAATACTACATTTGCTCATCAGAACTCAATGTGGAGATGTGACATATGTAATGGTAACCACCCAAGTGATTATTGCGAGTACAACTACAATTCAGGGTGGCAGAACTATCAGAATCATTCATGGTACGAAGAACCTACATATTTCACAGAACCACATCTTCCATCTTATCCACCATCTATCTTTGATCTTCATCAAGAACCATAACCATCCGAGGAAGATCAATTGATTCACATGTTCAAAGAACAAACAGCTCGATTTGATGCACAAATTCAGAGTAACACAGAATCCATACAGAGAATGACAGATCAGATCAGACAATTAATAGAAAACCAGAGCTACATACCTCACGGAGCATCTTCAGATGACACAGATGAAGCCTTCGATTACCAAACACTTCACTATGACACTTTAGCAGAAGAGGAGATTGAGGAGAATCAAGAACCAGAGGTATCAGTTCAGGAACCTGAGCCGGCAAAGTCTCTATTTGATTTCTATTATTCAGATTCTGACGAGGATGAACCTGAAATATTTGTACCAACTGCATCAAAAATTGAGGATGGAATTATGTATCCTCAAAACGAAGATCTTGGAGATTGCATTGCACACATGTTTGAAGAAGATCTACCCGAGCCAATCAATTCACTCGAATCAGAGGATGAAGACCTATTGTCTGACTCATCTTTTCATCCTCAGGTGGAGCATGAAGCAAAGAAAATGGAGGAGCAAATGCCTGACCTTATTAAAGATCCAGAGCATTCAGGAGAAACATCGCTGTTTTGGGGAGTACAAATCAAAGATATCGCCCAGAAGCTTGACAGAATGGAACTTCCATTCCATGTCAAGCACCATACAAGACCTCCTGATTTTCTTTCTTTCTTTGCAGGAACCACTGGAACAATAAGGAGCAAAAAGGTGGCACGGGCACTAAATGAGACAAAACTTTTTTTGCCTCTTTACCGTTGGAAGAGACCCTTCAAAAGCAATGCTCACGGGATTGTCTTTAATCGGACATCCAAAACGACGCTGAAACCTCCTTGACATATGGATTACAGTCATGTCTGGCTGAAGACGTAAAATTTAGCGCTAGCAGGGAGGCAACCCATGCAATTTGTTGTAATTTATTTTCATATTTTGTGTGAACTTTTTAATTTTGTGTGTTATTTTTGTAGGGAAATGAACAAACGAAGCATTTTAAGACAGAAGGAATTGTGTTTGGCAATCAAATGTGAGAAACAATTCATTAGCGATGGCTGAATAAGGAATGAAATCTTGAGATACATCCTAATGAATTTATACTAAGCGAGTGGCGTATTGCTTACACAATTATGTTGCCTTAATTATTATTTTGATTCGCTTTTCTATTGTAATTATCTTTATTTTAGTAGACAGGATCCAGACTTTTTGACCTTTCACGATCTCTTTCGTTGTTTCGCTAACAATCGTCTTTTGGAAGATATTAGTGCTATTATTACTCACCCCTTTTCAGGTACTATAAATTCAGCTCGTCATTGCACTTTTGAAGGCATCTTTATTTGAAAAAGAAATAAACAAAAAAATGGAAACCACTTCAAGAAGAAGAGTTGAAAACATCTGTGTGTTTTGCGGTAGTAGTGTTGGAGTTAAGCCACAATACGTAGAGGCAGCACAGGAATTGGGTCGAGTCTTAGCAGCAAGGAATATGCACTTAATATATGGCGGATGAAATCTTGGACTTATGGGGATCGTTTCAAAGGCCGCACAGGAAGGAGGCAGTCACGTTTTGGGAATCATCCCAAAACCCTGGCAGAGGCAAATCTTATTGGATCATCAAACGGAGAGGAACTGATCGTGTCAGGTATGTCTGAACGACTGGTAGAAATGATTAACCGTGCTGATGCTTTTATCGCTTTGCCAGGTGGCTTGGGTACATTGGAAGAAATTTTTATAGTTCTATCTTGGGCGAACCTGAACATACACCAGAAACCGCTTGGACTATTTAATGTTGATGGATTTTATGATTTTCTTTGTGTGTTTCTTGATGATGCCCGGAGAAATGGGTTCGTGTCAAAACCTATGAAAGAACTCCTCTTCACTGCCAGAACTGCTCCGGATCTAATAGACCAACTCATAGCCTATGAACCACAAGATGACCCTATCCTTTCAAAGATAAATTGGTCAGAGGACGATCGTGGTAAGAGGCGTCGGATTAATATGGATCTTAACCTTTAATTTTCTGAATATTTTCAGCTAACCAGGTACGACCTTCTTAACTCTCATTTTACTGTTTAAGACATTGGGGACAATGTCTCATTTAGGTTTGGGGGAGGGAATTAGTTGATTAGTACCTTGTTTTTAGTTTATATGTTGTTTTATTTTTAGTCCAAAATTTTTCGAAAAATATAAAAAAATTGAAAAATTTTAAAAAATTACAAAAATATTTTGTGTTTTTTGTATTTTTATTTTGACTAAAAAGGTGAAATTGGTCAGAGATAGTTGAGTAAGGAGTTTCCACTCCTGAGACGTATCTAAAACCATTTCTGAACCAAGTTAATTTTTGTTTATTTCATTTTGAATTATTTAATTTGTAAATTCTCCATAAAACGGACTAAAATGGATCTTCATATGCTCAGTTGACAGGTATTATCAACATATATAGTAACATACGGACATGAGGTAAAATTGAAAAGTTTGTAATATTCAGTGCTCTAGTTTAATTGGAGGAATCATCTCAAAAAGCAGTGGAGTCAAAAAAAAATATATGAGATCCGAGTTATGAAGTCTGTAAGGGTGTTTTAACACCTAGTGCCCTAAAACCAACTGGTTTGGGAGTCACTGGCCCAAAGCTCACTACATGGATCAAAGATGCTGCAAAAATATATATATCTGAAATCTGAGTAATTAAGTCCATAGGGGTGTCTTAACACCTGGTGCTCTAAAGCCAACTGGTTTGGGAGCCACCGACCCAACACTCGTTACATAGATGGAAGATATTGTATATAAATAAAAAAAAATCAAAGAAAAAATCAGAAAAATCAGAAAAATTATTCCATTGCTAGCAAAAGGTGTGAAATCTGATAGAACTTTAGGACAAAAATATTACTCTCTCATCAACTGCACTTATGACTGTTGTGGGCAAAAATGAGTTGATTAATATCTTGTTGGATGTGTATATGAAGAATGGTAAAAATAATCGTAGAATTTACTTATTCAGTAATTTAGAATAAAACAAAACAACTAGTAACTTGGAGTAGAAGTTTCACCTGATTAGTCACTAACATCTTTATTCTCTTTTCGCTTGTCTTTTTGCTTTTGTGTGCATTAATTTTACTACCTTTTTACTTTTGTAAAATGTTTGTGGGTATCATTGCTGTAAACCCTCACGAGACTACAACTCGTCCACTAGGGACACCTAGGGGTTTAAAGGCTTGTTGCATATGCTAAATGTAACCGTGATCCCTACGAAAGTGGCTTAGTTAATTTTATTTTTTTTATGATATTTTATTTTCTGTTTTGCTCGAGGACTAGCAAAACGTTAGGTTTGGGGGTCTGAGAAATTGGATTTGCTAACGTGCGCTGGCCTTACTAACGTGCGATGCTGGAACGCGGTTTTGGTCCACGCGGGTTGACCACGCGTGATCTGTGGGCAGAATCTGGTGATGACACATGTGACGCGGTAAAGGTGGTGCAACGAGAAGACGACACGTGTTACACGGTGATTGGCTGAGCTTTCGGTCCAATGATCATCTGACACGTGGCACGCGTTTAGGATTGGTCTAATGAGAGATTAGCATGTGGCAGCATGTGAGTCGCCGGTGATTCGGTCCAATGAAAACTCGACACGTGTCACGAGCTTGCTTTGGTCCAATGAGATTTCGACACGTGGTAGACGGCGCATTTTAGCTGATCTTCTGTGATGATGACACGTGGCAAGGCGCACGTTAGCAAGGTTGGTGCACGTTAGCAAGTCCATTTTCTCAGATTCTGACACGTGTCCCTCGGCGCACGTTAGCATGTCTGGCGCACATTAGACGTCGCGACGCGTAGGGTCTTAGAGTCGGGACGCGATAAAGACCAAAATATCCCTGTTGACGCATTTTTGTCCGTTTTTGCCCCAAATTGCCTCCAGTGCTTTCCAAATTTTATTTATCTGTAAAATAACAACAAAACACATCAAAACGTTCATAAAACTCGAGAAACAATACAAAATATTAGGGTAAATGAGTGGGAATAAGTGATGTAATTACTACTCATCAACCACCCGGTGTGAACCAGGAAAATGATTTAAGGCCGCACTCACCCCTCGCAAGGAGACCTAAAACCGTTGGGTTTGGAATGGTCTCTTACTTATGCCACTTGTAATGATATGATTTGTGCAATAATTTAATCGAATCTAGCAACATGTATTTCCAAGGGTATTCTATTTCTAAGTCACATGTATAGAAACAAAGCTCGTATCTACGCTCATATAACCTATCTGCATATAACCTATACCTAAGCTTGCATACATAAAGGTAGATTGAAATAACGATAAACACATAATTTCACAAATGCATTACATTTATGATCTTGGAAACGCAAATGGACAATGATTGTACAAGCATGCATATTAAAGGGAGGCGATTAAACACATGGTGTAAAGAGATAATTAAAGAGGTAATTGAACATTAAAATGAACGTGCAATGATGCGATGAAAAAGATAGACAATGAAAATGAAAGAAACGAGATGCGATGTATGCCCACATCTATATAGGACTTCAAGTGTCCGATTAAATATATCTCACGTTCAATCTAGCGTACTTTGTCCGGTGAGGCAAAACATCGTGGCAAAGGTAGCCTCTCGGCTTTCTATCCCTCAAAATAGAGGACCTTTAATCCAACTTGATTTGCCCATGCGCATTGCAATAGGATGCCTGATTATGCATAGAGATGACATACAGAAAGAAAAAAATGGAATAATAAAAGGCGAGGTAAAGTATTGTCGTAAATGTAGCCTTTTGGACTTTTCTTCTCTCAAATAGAGAACCTTTAGACCAACATAATAAGCCCATGCACATTACATTACAATGCATATAAGATAAAGACAACAATATAGGACTTCGTATGCTCGGTTAAACACATCTCACATTCAACCAAACATACTTCGTCCGGCGCGGCAAAACGTCGTGGGAAAGGTAGCCCTTAGGCTTTTTATCCCTCAAAACGGAGGACCTTTAATCCAACTTGATTTGCCAATGCGCACTATATCATCAATACACAAACACACAGCGTACGTAAAGTAAATGGCGGAATAATAAAATGCGCGGCGAAGTATCGTGGTAAAGGTAGCCTTTTAGGCTTTTCTTTCTCCAAATGGAGAACCTTTAGACCAACGTAATAAGCCCATGCGCATTACATCACAATGCATAAAAAAACAAAGACAACAATATATGACTTCGTATGCTCGGTTAAACACATCTCACATTCAACCAAACATACTTCATCCGGCGCGGAAAAATGTCGTGGCAAAGGTAGCCCTTAGGCTTTTTATCCCTCAAAATTGAGGACCTTCAATCCAACTTGATTTGCCCATGCGCACTATATCATCAACACATAAACACACAATGTACGTAAAGTAAATGGCGGAATAATAAAATACGAATAATAAACGAAGAAGATACAAAAGCAAAGTGAAACATGTGCCATTTGCTCAAGTGGTACGTGGAGTTGTATCCCAAGTACAGACCGCACTACCGTCCATTCGGATACGGCTACGGAAGTTACGTCTGGGTTTCCATCCTATATACCACAAGAGACGACACATTTTCCCATCCATTCAAAGGCCACAACATGCATCCACAAGCGACTCTCATGCAAAGAAAATAAATAAAACAATTAAAAGATGAATGAAAATAAATAAGAAAAGTGCCATCGGGTCTAACCTTTTAAATCGTCTCTTGGAAGTATGGTACACGGTCGTCGGAAGGGTTGATGCTCCGTAACTCCTCCGGTTCACTGGTTCACGTCTTTCCTCGCTGTTGCACCGCTCGGGCTACTGTTTTCACTCCGTTTCACTGATGTTTTACTCCTGTGTTTTAGTCACTATTTTTACTGTATTAAGGGACTGTTTTGTGGTTTTTTGAGGGTGCTAGGGCTGCATTTTTGGGGCGAATTATGGACTATTTTGGGCAATTTTTAAGGTATAGTTTTGGGCTGTTTTTAGTCGGATTTTTCACTGCAGTTTGAACAGATTTGTGAGGGGCTATATGCGTGTGAATTGGGCAGTTTGTGAGGAGGCCTTATGCGCATATTTAGGGGCTATTGTGGAAGAGGCTCATTTGCGTGAAGCAAGGGCTGTTATAAGCGTGAGTGGTGTCGTTAAGGTACTGGTGAGGGACATTTTTCTCTTTGTTGGTCAGAGACTTGTTTACGTGAAGAAGGATTGGTGAATGGGGCAGATGGCGTTGAGTGGAGTGTGGAGTTGTTGTTACGTGATCAGGGGGCTTGTGGCGCGCAGGCTGAGTGAAAGGTTAGGGTGAAGGCAGTTGATGCGTTGATTTTGAAGAGGGGTTGAGGACGTGTTGTTGAGTGATAGGCTGATGAAGTGAATTGGCTGAGTGGAGCAAAGTGGCAGTTTTGGTCAGTGGCGTCAGTGCTAATTTGTGAGGGTTACGTGAGAGGTGAGTGGGGTTTTTTTGTTACTGTCGTGAGAGTCTTAGGGTTTATTTTTTTTTTGTAGTTTTGCTATGAATGAGCTAGGGTTTTGGGTGTGTGATGAAGGGTTCTTTTTATAGGGAAAGGGATGGGGTTTACCTTGTTTGAATAGGAAAGGATTTGCTAATAAAGGTGATATCTTAATTAGTATTTCATAAGGAAAATATCTTTTTAATTAGGGACAAGATTTGGCTTGTTTTGGAAGGTCATATATTTGGTTTACTTTAATTAGGTAAGTAATTATTTGGATTTTATTTGATTTGTCTTAATTTCCCATGTGTTAAATATGTGATTTTGTATTTTGGGATGTGTTTTAAGGGCTTGGGCGTGTGTGGGCTTTTTTTCCTTGGGTGTGTGGGCTTGGCTTAAATGGTTTGCGGGGGGTTTTGGGCCAAGGTTAAATTGTTTGCGGGGTTTTGGGCTAAAGGTGTTTTAAAACGGAGGTCCAACAAGTGAGCCCGAAGCTAAACAAGTGATCTAAATCCAACAAAAATCCCAATTTCTGACTTTTCCCTTCCGACGTCCGTTTCCCGCGACTTTCGCGACTTAAAAGGTAGTGTCTCCAAATGAGACTCATTATAGGGACTTATATGCAAAGATGCAGTGCCTACAGTCGCCGCCAGTTTGATGGGACTTGTGCAGTGTGTGACAATGACAATCCTATCAAAGTTATGCATCCATTTTTACTTACCTGGCTCGCCAGCTGTTGCTTAACTTACTTGTTATCCTGAGATGCTTTGACCTTTAGGCTTTGTTCCCAAATTATATTGAATATTGGCTTTGTTCCCGAACTGCGTTGAGAGAGGGGTTTATTCCCGAGTTGTTTTGAAAGTGGGCTTTATTCCTCTAGGCTTTGTTCCTGAACTGTGTTGAAAGTGGGCTCTATTCCTCTAGGCTTTGTTCCCGAACTGTGTAAAGATAGGGCTTTATTCCCCTGGGCTTTGTTCCTGAACTGTGTTGAGATAGGGCTTTATTCCCCTGGGCTTTATTCCCGAACTGTATCAAAATAGGGCTTTATTCCCCTGGTTGTACTGAATGTGAGCTTTGTTCCCGAATTTGCTGAATGTGGGCTTTATTCCGGATCTGTTGATTATGACTGGGCTTTGTTCCCTGACTGTATTGAATATGGGCTTTGTTCCCGAGCTTTCTGAATGCGGGCGTTATTCTCGAACTGTGTTGACTGTGGGCTTTGTTCCCGAACTTGCTGAATGTGGGCTTTATTCACGAACTGTGTTGACTGTGGGCTTTGTTCCCGAAACTGTTTGTCTTAGAAGACAAAAATTGCGTGCATGTGACGTGTATGCATGTATGCATGGTTGTGTTTCCCATTCCGATGGGTTAGGTCTTCCTTGTGCTCTTTGGTGTCATTCGTCTGTAATTGTTTTTGGTCGCCCCCTAGGCCTGCTTATAATTTCTTTATGTCAATTCTCTTTGGTGATTGCTCAGTCTTCTTTGATTCTGTGACTCAATATCTCGTTACGTCTCTGATTCGCGAGGTGGTAGACTGGTCGCCCCCAGTCTTGGCTTAGCTTTTTGTTCTTCGCCTCTTGCACTAGGTCGAAGTAGATCATGTGATGTGGGCCTCCACCCTTGGACTCATCCCCAAAACTGATGATGATGCTGATGTGGGCCTCAACCCTTGGACTCATCCCAAAACTGATACTGGTGCCGATGTGGGCCTCAACCTTGGGACTCATCCCCAAACTGATACTGATGTGGGCCTCGCCCCAGACTGATGCTGATTTGGGCCTCGCCCCAAAACTGATGCGGATGTGGGCCTTGCCCCAAAACTGATGCTGATATGGGCCTCGACCCCATGATTCATTCCTAAAAAAGATGACACTGTACTGTTGCTACTTCTGGTTGGCTTGCTTTTGCCACTTTCTCTTTTTCTTCTTTGAAACATGTTATTACAAAACAGAACAAACACAAAAAGAATGCAACTATGTTACGTGTATGCATGTATGCATGACTGAAATTTTTATTCCGTTGGGTTAGGTCTTCTGCCACTCCTCCTGGTGATCGCTCGGCCTTTTCTTCCTCAGGCGAAATACTACTTCAATCTATCCATGTTGATTGGCTCTGTGAACTCATTCCCTTCCAAATTTGACAGTCTCACTACCCCGTTTCCCAATTTATGAATGGCTACCTTGTCTTTTCTGCTTGCTTCTTTCGGGAATTCCCAGTGTTCTAAGTATCGCTGAATATCATAGTTCCAGGGTTGATTGCTTTTGTCAAATATACTCATGTTGCAGGTTGAAGGGAAGAGACTCTGGCAAGTAAGCGAAATGAACGTCTTTATTATCATCAAGAAAAGGTTCGACCAAAAATCAATGTCTTTATTAAAAATGCAAGATCAAATAAACTAGGAGGAACAACTTCATCATTCGCAGCATTGCCTTCTTCATCGGCCTATGGTTCTCTACTGCTGTCATTCCCTATCCCCATGAAAGAAATTCGGTGGTTGAGAGTTTGGAGGACAAAGATTACGGGCAAGCCGGAGTTTATCATGTAGGTGGGTGGTGGAATGAAGTGGTAGTTGGGTAGAAGGTTCCTGTGTGTGTTGGGTTTTTCTTTTTCCGGATCGGGTATTTTATGAGAGTCAATAAGGTTTTGGATCTCATGCCTAAGGCGGGTGCAGTTGTCGGTGTCATGTTCTTTTTCTTGATGGAAGTAACAGTACAGGTTTAGGTTGAGGTACGGTGGCACAGGGTTCGAAAATGGCCTAGGTTCCAAAGGTTTTAGAAGTCCTTGCATCTTCAACTTTTCAAACACCTTTGACAAAGGTCTACCAAGATCGGAGATCCACTTGTTTCTGACGGTAGCGACCTCAGCAGTAGCGGGCTTGGTCTCAGAAGGCCCCCCAAAAATCCTTCTATTCTGGCCATAAAACTTTATGTTCTCAGCTTCTTCCTCTTCAATGTCCATGACATTTTTCCTTAACTGTCAAAAATCATTAATCATGGAGGTCATCCTCCTCAACTTGCCATATATTGAGGGCATAGTACCCTTCATAATCATCTTAATATGGTCCTTCTCCGAGGACCGAGTCTGCATCTTTAGAAGCTGGCTTCTCCAGTGGTCAACATACTCTTTGAAGCTTTCTTCCGGCTTCTGCTTGGTGTTTTCTAAGTCCCGGAGTGACAAATCGATCTCCAGATCTGTAACATACTGTTTCAGAAAAGCTTCTGCCAGTTCTCTCCAATCTTCCTTAACCTTTCTCTCAAGGCTATGGTACCACACTACGGGTGCCCACTCAAGCGACATCATGAACATCTTCTGAACTTGGCGCTGTGACAGGCCCACTGAACTCATAACTGAAACATACTGTCAGAGATGGACCCTCGGATCCCCACTCCCATTGAACTTGGCCATATCAGACATCTTGAACCGAGTCGACAGTTGTTCTTCAAAAATCATTGCCTCATAATCTAGTAAATCTTCATGTTTACCCCTCATTTTGCGGGTAACTGATTCTACCTGATCTCGGAGCTTCTGTAATTCAGCCTGTGACCCGGCTATTCTTCCTGCGACATATTCGGCCATATCATCATCAAAACCCGGGATATCATCATTCAATCTAGTCGGAGGGTCTTCACACCTCTCATTCTCAGAGTTCCCCCCAGCACGGAGCACAGCCATATTGGCCATAGCAGCAGTTAAGGCTTGCAACTGTTCAGTAACCTTGGTTGGATTGGTCTCCAACTGATCCATACGGGATGTTTCATTCACTGATTCGCTCATGTTTGCTATTGGCCTTTTAACAAGTCTTCCCTTTTCCCTAACCCAACAGATATCTATGATGGCTCTTTTAAGACACAAGAGAGATACCATGATGTGTGTATGCATGAGATGTATGAGATACGTGCGATGTATGGATCATATAAATCAGCCCATTACCATTTTAAAGCATTCAATCACACTGTTGCGTGGTGCAAACTTGTCCCAGTTGAAAAAGCCCAATAGGTTTACACCTTTGCGATAACATGACTAAACAACTTCAAATGAAAAGGGGCCCAAACACAGGATGCCCATAAGCATTTTAGAAACTTTTGGCCCAATTGTCATAGGATACGAACTCGTCCCTGTTTAAATGGCCCAACAAGTTTTCATTTCTGACAAGAAGTCCAACTGCATCCAAATGATGATGGTCCCAAGCATAAAGAGATAATTCAAGCATAAAGCAATAATTTCTACAGAGCGGCCCATCGACATTTCAGAAGCTTTTGGCCCAATTGTCATAGGATACGAACTCGTCCCAGTTTAAATGGCCCAACAAATTCGCATTTTTGACAAGAAGTCCAACTGCATCCAAATGAGGATGGTCCACAAGCATTCAAGCATAAAGCAATAATTTCTACAGAGCGGCCCATCGACATTTCAGAAGCTTTTGGCCCAATTGTCATAGGATACGAACTCGTCCCAGTTTAAATGGCCCAACAAGTTCGCATTTCTGACAAGAAGTCCAACTGCATCCAAATGAGGATGGTCCACAAGCACAAGGAAATAGTTGCTATAGGTCATATAACTCCGGTCTATGTGTGGGTTTGCGAGAGTGTAGATAAAGACTCTCGCTGGTGAAGGATTGCCCACAACTAGGTCTCCCCACCCAAGTGTTCGAGCGACCAAGTGAGCGCACCTTTTTTATACCTTACAATACGTGCCAACGAGTTATGGTGTGTTACTGACTGTCAAATGGATTTCCCGTTGTAGATTCCCCAGAGGGTGGGTGAAGCGAACTCTCTTAAAAACCCAAGCCTCTTAGGCTCTTATCGCTTGGTGACAGGAATAAACAACGAGTCCACCAAATTAGTCCATCATAGTAGGCTATGAGTATATGATTACCTAGGTGCCTTCACAACTTTTCCTTATAGAAAGGTAGTGAATAAGGGAAGACACCAAACAATTACTTAGCCTTAAAAAGTGCCTTTGATTAAACCCCTTTCAACCCACGGTAAACACGGTTAATTAAAGCACAAATCACAAACATTACAAGACATTATTTCGGGGCCAATTCTCTATCCCCAGTGGAGTCGCCAGACTGTAGGACACAAAAATTGATGATGCTATTGTAGGCTCGCGGCCTAGTTGGGAGTACGGAGTAGTCCACGGGGGAGCTAAACCAGAGAAATAACATGGAGTCGCCACCCGGTGTGAATCGGGAAAATGATTTAAGGCCACACTCACCCCTCGTAAGGGAAGACCTCAAACCGTTGGGTTCAGAATGGTCCCTTACTTATGCCACTTGTAATGATATGATTTGTGCAATAATTTAATCGAATCTAGCAACATGTATTTCCAAGGGTATTCTATTTCTAAGTTCACATGCATAGAAACAAAGCTCGTATCTAAGCGCATATAACCTATCTGCATATAACCTATACCTAAGCTTGCATGCATAAAGGTAGATTGAAATAACGATAACCACATAATTTCACAAACGCATTACATTGATGATCATGGAAACGCAAATGGACAATGATTGTACAAGCATGCATATTAAAGATAGGCGATTAAACACATGGTGAAAAGAGATAATTAAAGAGGTAATTGAACATTAAAATGAACGTGCAATGATGCGATGCAAAAGATAGACAATGAGAATGAAAGAAACCAGATGGGACGTATGCCCACATCTATATAGGACTTCAAGTGTCCGATTAAACGTATCTCACGTTCAATCGAGCGTACTTTATCCGACGAGGCAAAACATCGTGGCAAAGGTAGCCCATCGGCTTTTTATCCATCAAAATAGAGGACCTTTAATCCAACTTGATTTACCCATGCGCATTGCAATATGATGCATGATTATGCAGGGAGATGACATACATAAAGCAAATAATAGAATAATAAAAGGCATGGCAAAGTATTGTCGTAAATGTAGTCTTTTGGACTTTTCTTCTCTCAAATAGAGAACCTTTAGACCAACATAATAAGCCCATGCGCATTACATTACAATGCATATAAGATAAAGAGAACAATATAGGACTTCGTATGCTCGGTTAAACTCATCTCACATTCAACAAAACATACTTTGTCCGGCGCGGCAAAAATTCATGGTAAAGGTAGCCCTTAGGCTTTTTATCCCTCAAAATAGAGGACCTTTAATCCAACTTGATTTGCCCATGCGCACTATATCATCAATACACAAACACACAACGTACGTAAAGTAAATGGCGGAATAATAAAAGGTACGGTGAAGTATCGTGGTAAAGGTAGCCTTTTAGGCTTTTATTTCTCCAAACGGAGAACCTTTAGACCAACATAATAAGCCCATGCGCATTACATCACAATGCATAAAAAATAAAGACAACAATATAGGACTTTGTATGCTCGGTTAAACACATCTCACATTCAACCAAATATACTTCATCCGGCGCGGCAAAACGTCGTGGCAAAGGTAGCCCTTAGGCTTTTTATCCCTCAAAATAGAGGACATTTAATCCAACTTGATTTACCCATGCGCACTATATCATCAACACATAAACACACAACGTACGTAAAGTAAATGGCGGAATAATAAAATACGAATAATAAATGAACAAGATACAAAAGCAAAGTGAAACATGTGCCGTTTGCTCAAGTGGTACGTGGAGTTGTATCCCAAGTACAGACCGCACTACCGTCCATTCAGATACGGCTACGGAAGTTACGTCTGGGTTTCCATCCTATATACCACAAGAGACGACACATTTTCCCATCCATTCAAAGGCCACAACATGCATCCACAAGCGACTCTCATGCAAAGAAAATAAATAAAACAATTAAAAGATGAATGAAAATAAATAAGAAAAATGCCCGCAGGTCTAACCTTTTAAATCGTCTCTCGGAAGTACGGTACACGGTCGTCGGAAGGGTTGATGCTCCGCAACTCATTCGGTTCACTGGTTTACGTCTTTCCTCGCTGTTTCACCGCTCGGGCTACTGTTTTCACTCCGTTTCGCTGCTGTTTCACTGTTGTATTTTAGTCACTGTTTTTGCTGAATTAATGGATTGTTTTGCGATTTTTTTAGGGTGATAGGGCTGCGGTATTGGGGCGAATTATGGATTGTTTTGGGCAGCTTTTTAGGTACAGTTTTGGGCAGTTTTTAGGGTGATTTTTCACGGCAGTTTGAAGGGATTTGTGAGGGGCTATATGCGTGTGAACTGGGCAGTTTGTGAGGAGGCCTTATGCGCATATTTATGGGCTGTTGTGGAAGAGGCTCATTTGCGTGAAGCAAGGGCTGTTATTGGCATGAGTGGTGTCGTTAGGGTACTGGTGAGGGTCGTGTGTCTCTTTACTGGTCAGGGACGTGTTTACATGAAGAAGAATTGGTGAAGGGGGCAGATGGCGTTGAGTGGAGTGTGGAGTTGATTTTGAAGAGGGGTTGAGGACGTGTTCTTCAGTGATTGGCTGATGAAGTGAATTGGCTAAGTGGAGCAAAGTTTTAGTCAGTGGCGTCAGTGCTTGTTTGTGAGGGTTACGTCAGAGGTGAGTGGGGTTTTTTTGTTACTGTCGTGAGAGTCTTAGGGTTTATTTTTTTGTAGTTTTTCCATGAATGAGCTAGGGTTTTGGGTGTGTGATGAAGGGTTCTTTTTATAGGCAAAGGGATGGGGTTTACCTTGTTTGAATAGGAAAGGATTTGCTAATAAAGGTGATATCTTAATTAGTATTTCATAAGGAAAACATCTTTTTAATTAGGGACAAGATTTGGCTTGTTTTGGAAGGTCATATATTTGGTTTATTTTAATTAGGTAAGTAATTATTTGGATTTTATTTGATTTGTCTTAATTTCCCATGTGTTAAATATGTGATTTTGTATTTTGGGATGTGTTTTAAGGGCTTGGGCGTGTGTGGGCTTTTTTTCCTTGGGCGTGTGGGCTTGGCTTAAATGGTTTGCGGGGGTTTTGGGCCAAGGTTAAATTTTTTACGGGGTTTTGGGCTAAAGGTGTTTTAAAACGGAGGTCCAACAAACGAGCCCGAAGCTAAACAAGCGAAATAAATCCAAAAAAAATCCCAATTTCTGACTTTTCCCTTCCGACGTCTGTTTCCCGCGACATAAAAGGTAGTGTCTCCAAATGAGACTCATCATAGGGACTTATATACAAAGATGCAGTGCCTACACCCACATCCTCTCTCGTGTTCTTCCATTGTTCATAACGTAGATTCAAGCTGTTCTTGATCACTTAAGTATTTTGATCCTTAGGGTTTTGATAGGGTTTAAGAAACTTTGTTTGTGGATTAGAGTGGTTTAATCTATAGGACGTAGAAACTTGGAAGATTTAGTTATTTTTAGGTTTGAATCATAACATAGTCGTCTGAACTTATGTCGAGTTAAAGTTCAATGGTTCTAGTGATACCCCAATAGAGATGCACATCGATTTTTCCCTTAGGACTAGTTTAGTCGTATTGCCTGCTGGGAGTGGGATCGAAGTAGAGGTGACGAGTGTGTGTCCCCAAGACGATAGGAATTTGGTAACAATAGAGCCTCTATAAGCAATACCCAAGGACGTCACTCCTTTAAGATTATACCGACACTTTGGGAGTAGAGTGGGGTTCCCATCACCAGCGAGCTTTCTAATATTTTGACTCGAAACCTAATGAGTCGAGTGACCAAACATGCTATGAGGGAGATGAAGTTGAAGTATAGATTCCCTAGGTCAATTTAGGTAAGGCTGGCCATGTGAGATAAGAGAATAGACTATAAAGTGTCAGCTAGGTTGGGTTCTATGAGCTCCCGTCCCAATTGAGGTTCCATGTACCTAGGTTGGTCTGGGAGGTGTTGGATGACTATGAGTTAGCCCCATCCCAATTGACGCCCAACACTTGAAGGGTGTTGTTGTCGGTAAAGTGCATGGCGTATGAGCTAGGGGTTTGGTTCGTAGTCAAACATCTGCTCTACACATACTAATTGAAGGAGCACGTGATGGAGAAAAAGAGATACCACTTATTCCTTCGACAAAAAAGTGAACACTTGGTGCTGTGGTGAACAACAAATGACCGGGGAAGCTGGCAAAAAATTTATTTTTTATGAGGGAAGAGATTGTATTCGGGTCGGTTGGGGTCGGTTGAATAACTGAGAACTGTAACACATTAAGTGAGTGCCTTTCTACTTTTGTTGTAATTCTTATCTCCTTTCTGATTTGTGGGCTCATCCCACAACGGTTCAATAGACGTAACCCTAGCATTCGTCACGAACACCAGATACTTACTGAGTTTACCTGCTCCAGATAGGAATTTGAGATTTGTCTAAGAGGGAGAAAAAATTGAGGCAAACTCCAATATATAAGGAAGTGTTTGAAACTAAAGGTACCCTTTGGCCTTGACTAAACTTATTTTGGCCGTAAAAGTGGGCACAAGGACATGTCGACTCATGTACAAAAGACTTATTTTTTTGAAGCTTCTAACACCTAGGAGAATTTATGGGCAACAGAAAACATGGCTGGTCACTTTAAACTCCCGATGATGGACGAGATGATTGCTAAGAGTAAAAATAAAAAGGCCAAGGGGAAATAGATTAAGATGGTGCAAGAGCCTCTGTTAGCGAAGGAGAGTGCTTCTGCTATGCCTCCCTCCGATCCGAGGGTGAAAGCGTCAATTAAGGCTGGCAAGTCGTCAAAGAAGAGGAAACTTCTGATGGACTATGAGGAAGACATCGAGAACGAATCATCAAGACCTCTCAAGGTATGACAGTAATATCAAATCCCTCTAGTCAATTTGGTTTTATGAAGGGGTACTACTCGAGGAGGACGAATATCGGCAGGCAGCCTTAGGCCTTTGGAGGCGTCAAGAAGGGTAGTGGTCCGTTATTATGAGGTAATCTTCGCATATTGAGGTTTTAACTCTTATCGGATGGCATTTCCCATACTGACCTTTTTTTTTCCACAGACTCTAGAATGCGCAATCTACCAGCAGAAGTATGCAGAGGTCAGTCATAGAAGGGTGAAGGACGTGGAGAAGTCCAATAGTTCTTTGAGGAAGGAGTTCATCGAGGCCAAGGCGTCAATGGAAGCTATGAAAAAAAGGGTGAATGAGGCTGAGGGTGAAGTTAGAGAGTTAAGGTAACTCTAAGACTTGATAGAGATATGACGTCGACTGAGGTGGAGGCCTTTAAGGAAATTCTGAAGGCTCTAAAAGAAAGAAGGCTGAGTTGGTCGAACAATTGGAGGATGTGGCATTTAAATTAATGGTGAAGAAAAGAAGTAGCCTGATGAAGCAATACTTGGCTGGGCGCACAACACCTGGAACCCGAAGAAGTGGATTAGACAGAATGAAAAAAATGGAGGTTGGCCTCTCCCTTTCATTGGAGGACGAGGATGTTAAGGGTGGTGATGAAGTTGTTGCGAAGGGAATGGGGGTGCAACTAAAGGGAAGTCTGCTTGGATTGAGGTTTTCAAGGATGTTGGAGATGAGGCCATCGAGACAGGGGGTATTGTGTGTAGGAACCACTTTCCTAGCATAGTGGAAACACGTTAAGCACCCGGGATCGGTCTAGAAATTTTTTTCGGCCTTTCTCCCATCTTGGCCGAAAGTTACTAACATCGAGGCTGAAGTTTTGCTTCTATTTTGGAAAAAATAACAGCCCCTTAATAGCCCCGAACAACCCTCGAATAGTTCCCAAATAGCAAAACATAAACTGGACTATTTTGGACCTGATTCGCTCCTAGTTCACTGCCCAAGAGCCCCTTATTTACGTGAATCACTGCTGTGTTTCAGATCTGATTTTTCACTCAAAATCAGCCCCAACACAACCCAAAAACAACCCCATGTGTTCCACAAAAATTATGGATTAAAAAAAAATCGAGCCTCGTTTCACCAATAGTTTGCACGGCAGTGAGCAAAAACTATGCTCACTTTCATGGGTCTAAGGAAAGGGAAGGGGATAGACTATTTTGTTCGCCACCAAAATGTCTTCCAAGCTATATCTCGTAACCAATAGAACGTAGTGTGGGCTACACTCACAAAATAAATCCCTAAACTCTTTAGAGATTAAAAGTCACACTAGTTTTATTTTTTCTTTCTTCTTGTTCTTGCTTTTGGTTTTTCTCAACACTTGAGAGAATTGTGAAGAAGAAGAAAGGTGGCTAGGATTGCAATTGAGAGGCTTAGATAAAAAAGAAAAGATAAATTCTTTTTATACCTGGGGTTATTTGTTTCCAAAACACTTACTCTTCCACCACCTCAAAAATTTAGCCAAGCATGTGTATTTTGTATTAATTTTATAACATCAAATTTAATTACCATAATAAAATATATGTTAACAAAAAAAAGTGTAATTACCATTCAAAAAGTGTAACCACCAAAATACTCAAGGGTTTCCAAAACCCAAAATTTGAAAATTCCAAATTTAGCATTTCACTAAATTATATCTTATATAATTTAATAACATGTGTTTAAATATCATATATTTAATAAAACCATATATTAAATTTTAACATATACTTTCAAGTGTGACAAAATAATATTATTAATCATATTAATAATATTTTCATATGTGAGTATATAATTGGACTATCCAATTATATTTAATCTGCTATATTATATCGAGCTAGCACGGGGACCAAATGGACCTACGGTTCCGAGCTCCAATATTTTCGGAATATTAATTAAGCTCTTAATTAAATATTCTGAAAAACCTGAAGCTGCACTCTCGTTGCCGCATATTGATATTATTAAGTCGAACCACATCGGTGTCCATCGATATAGTTATTACATGCGGATTAACCCTTCACGAGTATCTCGTAACTAGAGCCAGGTCATAATGTCTGTTATACCCCTCTAATTGTTTTACTTTAAGTACCATCGATTCTCTAATGTATAATTTATTCATAACCATTATGAATGTTAATCTTTCTATTTGTAACATAAATACTTGATCGATGTACTTGTTCAATTACCGAATTAACCCTTAGAAAGATACTCTTCTACTTCTCGCAAGAAGGAGTGAACTCTATATCTATGTAAAATGTCCCAGTTACACACATAACCATGTCCCCAAAGCACATAGCTATTGGTCGGGATTGCCACACCAACCTCACCTTTGTAAATCAAAGGACATAGCCTACCATGCAGGAGTTCGTAGTACACTCAGGATTAAGATCAACCCATGTATGACCATCTGGTAGATCAAAATGAATTTCTTTATTTAACGAAAATTATAAGAAAACACATTTCTATCTAGGTCCAATCTATATGATCACATCATACAAGGTTCCTTTATTCTCATGTCTCTACATGGACGATCCCGGATCAAGATCGCCATATAATTATAGAATGGACCGTTAGCTATAGATAAACCAAAAACAAAGTACCCATTTTATTTGCTCTATATGTACTATTTTAAATTACTAACTTCATACTTAAATCCTCTCATGTATGACATCCTCTCGTGTATGACACTCATACACTAAGTCTGAAGGCACATGAGTAATCTAGGGTAAACATGATAATATACAATATGCCATATTAAACAAAAACCCTGATAAATGAATAATGCATCATTTTATTTCTTATACTGTTTACATTACATGATGCTCTAGGGCATATATCCCAACAATGTGATGGTTGAAGATCCACATGTTCTAAGGGTTGATGGCACTGAAGGTGTCTCGACCACTGATGATCGAGATACTCCTGATGGCGAGGCTCTTGTTGTCGATGATGAGAGTGATTTTTATTTTATTTTCATAGTCTTGTATTGTAATTACGTTGACTTGTAACTAATGGCAATCATGTAAAAACTTATCTTGGGAATATCAATAGACTTTTGTTTTGAGCCTTTTCTCTTTTTTTTTTACTTTTTTCCTTTGTGAATACCTCTCAACTTATGAATGAAATATGATATGTATTAATCGTATTAGGAAAATTCTTTCTTCTTGGATTTAATATTGGCTCGGGATTTGGGCTCGGATAGAAGGTGAGTCCTAGTGTATTACTAGCGTTGTTTACTCAACACTTAGGCTAAGATTAAAGCTAAGTTTTAGCACGAGAGCCAGTTGCTTTGGGATCAGACATAAGTCTTGATTGCTTAAATGTCGTGTTAGACATAGACGTTTGAATAACCTTAATTTATTAGGGACGGTCCTTAAGTCTTGAGTCATAAAAAAAAATTTCTAAATGAAGAAAACTACATGGTAGTCTCTCTGTCCCCTAGTCATAGAGTAGTCACTTGTTCGATTGGCTATTTTATGACTCTTAGTCTGTTAGGTCTACCTGTAGAATCGCTTGAGATGCATAACGTTCCAGCTATTTTGGATGGGCTTTCTAGATAATATCTTGATCTTGTTTCCTCCTTGCAAGTGGGTTCAAGCTTCCCATCTTCAATCTCTTTGGTGTTGTCAAATACCTTGCGTATGACCAATTTTCCTTCTTTGAAAGTTCAACACCTAAAATTCTTGTCGAAGTGTTTTGCCATCCTTTATCGATTGGCGACGAGTCATATCAAGGTGTGTTCCCTTAACTCATCAATGGTGTCTTGGCTATGAATCACGAGCTGTCTGTTGGATTCCTCCTCTTGCCACTGGTAGCGTGGGGATGAGACGCTTCAATCGGTTTGAATAACTGGTTCGTCTCCAAATGCTAGTGAGAATGGTGTCTCACTAGTTGACGAGCGAAATTCTTTCAGTAAGACTATAACACTCAGGGGAGCTCGTCTACCTACACCTATTTAGCTTTCTCCAGTGATTTCTTCAGTGTGATCATAATGGTCTTGTTGGAAGACTCGGCTTGACCGTTAGCTTATGGGAAGTGTGGAGTCGAGAAACTCGGCTTGATCATCTAATTTCTACAGAAGTCTTGAAAGCAATAGATGATGAATTATGAGCCATTATCAGTCACTATCTCTCTCTGTAGCTTGAATTGACGGTTGATGTTTTTCCAAATGAAGGTTTGGACTTCACGATCTCATATCTTGGCGAAGGCCTCTACTTCAATCCATTTGGAGTAGCAGTCTGTGAGTGCGAGCATGTAGACTTATTGACGTGGAGTTATTGGGAGATTGCCTACGATGTTCATGCCACATTTCATGAATGGCCAATGGGATAAAATGGGATTGAGTTTTTCCAGTGGCAAGTGCGAGAAAAGGTTGAACCTTTGATATTTTTGCATCTACGGGCGAAGTCCGGTGCATGTGCTCTCTTAGTAGTCTAATAAAACCCTGATGTATAGGCTCGACATTCCAAACTTCTTCCCTTGGAGTGGTTACCATATTCTCTTTCATGCAACTCAGCCAACACATATTGGGCTTCCTCCGTAGTGATGCACCGGAGGTAGAACCTATAATATGATCTCTTCGGGAGATGGTCATCATATAAGGTGAATCTCACAGCCTGGCATTCGATTTTTTGGGCTTCTGCCTTATCGTGTGGGAGTGTGCCGTCTTTCAGATAGTTCACCAGTGAAGTCATAAAAGAATCGGCTAAACTAACTAATGCATTTCTCTGGTATCTTTATTCTAGATGGCTAGCCATTGGAAGTAAATTACTGAAATTAATTGGGCTTGTCGCTTTGCATAGTGGAACCGAGACTGGCTAGGGTATCCACATGGGAGTTCTCAACTGTAGGAACTTATAAAATGGAAAATTCCTCAAATTTCGTTAGAGCTCCTTCACATTTAGCAAGTAGAAGGACATCTATGAATCTCTTACCTGATACTACCCATGAAGCTGGTTGACGATGAGTTGAGAGTCTGATTGAACCTAAACCCTCTTGACTTAAAGGTCTTTAGTTAATGTTAGTCCAGTAATCAATGCTTCATATTCAGATTTATTGTTGGTGGCTTTGAAACCACACTTTATTGCTGGTTGTAGCGTGTCACCTTCAGGTGTGGTGAGAACAAGTCCAAGTCTGCATCTTCACTTGTTGCTCGATTTATCAAATGTTAGTTTCCAAAGTGATATCGGCTAGACACATTGGATTTCCATGTCAGTTGTGTTTGTAGACTAGGGGAAAAGTCGGCTATGAAGTCTACTAGTTCCTGAATTATGATCGATATGTTGGGTTTCTATTAAGTCCCAAGATCTATTTCAAGCAAGAAACACATATGTGAATACTCGTAAAAGCATGGCGGAATCATACTTACAATGATCGGCTTTTCGACGCGAGGAACATCAAAATCTTCAAGCTTTTCCTTCCTTGAAGTCTCAGCTTTAGGCTGATTTTTACTGCTCCATTTTCGGTCGAAGCTCCAAGCTTTCGAATGGTGATTCCAAGCTCACAAGTTGGTTTCCCTATCACATTCGCAAGACCCCGAATGTGTGTTAGCACTTGGTAATTTTTGCCACAAAAATCACCTTCTTTCTTCTTGCAAACTCTCGGCATTTGCAGTAAAGGAGAATAAGAAAATAGCCCCTTAGTGTTGGACAAAATGACCCATAGCGTCACTATTTGCACAGATCATTGTGTTGTTGTAGCAAATTAACTATGTGACAAGGAAATTGCACTCTCATCATTTGTGATTAGATCACCATAGATATATATAAATGAAGAGAGGTCCCTATGATTAGTTCCTGGACTGAGAATGATATGAGACAGTATCAGTCCCCGAAGGATTAATCATTAATATCCCTAGCCGGAGTATTATCGAGACTGGACATCGATAATGCGGAATAGGCTAGTATTGCACTTGTGTGCGTTGTGAGGGCACAACGACATAGTTCTTATATATATAAGTATTGGATGCTTATGCAAGTGCGATAGGAGGTCGTGTTTCACCGATGGTACGGGAAACAGCTTCGCTCTGGATAGACCCTTCGGAATCCCATTGGTATTATGACTATGTGTCAATGGGAGGCCGAAATCAAGGTAGGTGTGTATAGTCTTAACCTGAGACTTACATCGCTAATACTTACGATAATCGATAGACTTTGGTCTTGGTGGTACAGGCTTTAACCGGTTCTGCGTACACCACTTCTGGGTTTATCAGAGAGTCGTAGTGTATTGGATGTGATGTCAATACGGAACTATCACTCCAGTCATAGTGGAAATGATGTCACGCAGGATACGGTATTAGTGCTCTTAAGTGCTGCGCGGCCATCGGGATATTATGACAAGGTCATGTATATCCGATTATAGAGACTAGTTACCAGACATCCGACATGTGCTTCATACGGGGCAGACACTTATCCAGCCCTAGGCCTAGCACGTGACTATCCGATACTGGGCCGATATGCACAATACAATGGTATACTACGCTTGATACAGATCTTAAATATTCTTAGATGAATATGACCGGAGAATTGGGTAGACTTGGTGCTTTGCTAGAAGCCAACCTTGTCTTGTAAATCGGTAAAACGTAGTACTTGGTACTCACGTGTTCGGATAGTCCGATGACCGATTTGACTGCCAACATATCCGGGGATCTCATGGGTCGCTTCCCAAAGATTCACCGATGACGTATGACTCGCACTTATATTAATCTGGGATTAATATGATGAGAGAGAGAATTAATCTTGGATTAATTACGGAGAAACTTTATCTTGGATAAAATGCCTTATTAGGAGAGAGATAACGATTAATTTGGAATTAATTCGATAAAATAATATATTCGATATATTATTAAACGAAATTAGATTTCGACGCGAAATTAAAATCGGATTTTAATTCGGGCAAACGAATTAATTTAGAATTAATTTGTTAGCGATCTGAATAGTAATTTCGCTAGGCGAAATTATTTAATTCTCGTCGCGACGGAAATGCGTTAATTCGGAATTAGCGAAACCGAGCCCCAAAGTGTTTGCGAACACATTCGTATTTTGAAACGAGTAGGATCCGCAAATCACATCGCGAAGTCTAATTACTTGACACGAATAGATGATGGATGTATGTAGTCACCTTTATGGGATGATACATTGTCTCTATTCTCAATGTAATAAGATGATGCCATTTAATGAATTTTTTGAGGGAAAACCTTTCACGGTTTTTGAGGGTTTTTTTTAATTAAAAATTCATTTTGGTAAATCATATCTCATCATTGCTTTTCTCTTTTCCTTCTCACGTTTTTGAAACAAATAAAAGAGAAAAAGGAAATTGAAAAGGCACTCTCTTCTCTCCTTCTCCTCTCTTCTCTCACGCCATTTTCTGGTTTTCAAGAGGCAGTGAACTGCCGAACAAAATAAAAGAAAATGGAGGGAAGCAAGTGTGTTTTGTGGCAAAACAAGAGTGCTAGCACACTCCGGGATCATGCCAAGGTGATAAGGGAAGTATACCCATGAGCAGGGAACGTTTTGATGAAGCTTGAAGCTCGTTTTTGATGTTCAAAATGGCGCAAAACAGACCACCAAACTGCTGCAGTGGGCGCACATGAGCAGTGGGCAGTGAGCAGAATTTCAGTTCGTTTTTGTTGCCAAATCATCTCTCAACCGCTCGATGTAAGTATTCCGCACTTCCGTCGTTGTATTCGCTTATGATTCATGCTTGAGTTTTGATCTTGGGACCTATAGAAACTCCAACACTTAGGCGTGAGGGAGAGAAGAGAGAAGAAAGAAAAATTTGTTGTGTATATATTAATTGATTTCCAAAATCAATTAAACATATACCATTTTTTCATTTTCAAAAAAGTCAAAGGCAAAAAACAATTAATGCCTTCCAACTACCACCATCAATAAATAGTGACATGTTGTCACATCACTCAAAGTGTCTAGACATCACATCAATCGATTGACTAGTGATTTGACGCTTGATTTGACTTATGGGCCGCACTTAAATTCGCAATGCGAGTGCACCCGCAAACACTCCCTGGCTCGGGTTCGCTAATTCCGAATTAATGAATTTTCCGTCGCGTCGTAATTAAATAATTATGGCTAACAAAAATACTATTCACGTCGCTAATGAATTAATTCTAAATTAACTCGTTCGCCCGAATTAAAATCTAATTTCAATTCCGCGTCGAAATCCAATTTCGTATAATATATCGAATATATTATTTTATTGATTAATTCCAAATTAATTGTTCTCTCTCTTTGAATAATATTTTATCCCAGATAAAATATCTCCGTAATTAATCCCAGATTAATTTTCTCACTCTTATAATCAATCCCAGATTAATAAAGTGCGAGTCATACGTCATCGGGGAATCTTTGGGAAGTGACCCATGAGATCCCCGGATATGTTGGCATTAAATCCGGTCGTCGGACTATCCGAACACGTACGTACCTAGTACTACATTTATACTGATTTACAACACATGGTTGGCTTCTAGCAAAGAACCGTGCCTACCCAATTCTCCAGAAATATTCTTACTGGAATATGTGATCTATATAAGGCGTAGTATACGTTGTATTGCGTATTTCGATCCAGCATCTGATGTCATGTTCTAGGCTTGGGGCTGGAAGTGTGTCTGCCCCGTAAGAAGCACATATGGGATCTCTGGTAACTAGTCTCAATAATCGGATAAATATGACCTAGTCATAATATCCCGATAGCTGCAGCATAAAAGAGCGCCAGTTCCGTATCCTATGTGATCATCATCTCGACTATGACTGGAGTGATACTTCCGTCTTGACATACCCAGAAGAGGCGTACACAGAACCTGTTAAAGCCCTGTATGACCAAAACCAAAGTATATTGATTGTCACAAGTATTAGCGGTACAAGTCTCAGGTTAAGACCAATTACACCTACCCTGATTCAGACTTCCATAGACACATAGTCATACTACCAATGGAATTCCGAGAGGTCTATCCAGAGCGAAGCTGTTTTCCGTACCATCGGTAAAACACAACCTCCTATTACACTTGCATGAGTATCCAATACCCAAATATATGAGAACTATGCTGTTATGCTCCCACAACGCGCACAAGTGTAATACTAGTCTATTCTACATTATCGATGTCCAATCTCGATAATACTACGACTAGGGATATTTAATGATTAAACATTCATGGATTGATACTGTCTCAAATCTTCTCAATCCGAAACTAATCATATGGACCTTCTATCATTTATACATCTTGGTAATCTAATTACAAATGATAAAAGAGCAATTTCCTTTGTCACATAGTTAATTTGTACAACAACACCATGATCTATACAAATAGTGATGCTATGGGTCATAACTGTCCAACAATCTCCCACTTGGCCTATAGCCAATCACTCAAGTGTCTTACACCCTAACTATGTACGGTTCGCTCAAACTTCTGCTGAGAAAATGCTTTCGTCAGCGGATTTGCAAGGTTATCATCTGATGCAATTTATTCGATCATCACATCGCCACGATGTATGATCCGAACGAATCAGATGAATATTTAAAGTATATATCTGGATCGTTGATGAGACCATTAATTCTTTAGCCTTTGCTGTAGCCTAGCTATGCTGCTAACAGAACTACTCCTAATCTGATTAGGATTATTATCTATCCAAAAGGCTTTTATTGCTGCCTCAGCTGCAACAATAATCCATTTTTGTTGTTTATTCGGTAACAGTATATTGCTTGGAAGATTTCCAGCTCACTGTTCCGTTTTCCAAACTTTATAGTACCGTTATTTCGACTTATAGTCATTATTATCGGTTAGGAAACTTGCAGCTGTGAACCCTGTCACTTCAAGTTCTCCTTCTCCATAGTTTAAGACAGCATCCTTAGATCATCTAAGATACTAAAGGATGTTCTTAACATCAATCCAGTGACTATCACTTGGATTGGCCTGATTGTGACTCCATATGCTCAAAGCGTATGAGACACCAGGTCGCGTACATTTATTTCAATGTACGAGTTCTTGGAGAGTATCAACAACTTTTAGATCTATCCGAGTAGATCTTTATTCCTAGAATAAAGGTTTTCTCTCTCAAGTATTCTACAGAGAATTTTCATGAAAGCCAAGCTTTCACCGATTGTATTATGGGAATTCTTTTCCAAGAAATGACATATCATCATTTTATAGGACATTCATTAACAGTGCGCTCCCATAACCTCCTTATATACACAATAATCATTTTCATTTTGAATTAAATCACACACCATTATGATTACATCAAAACGACAATTCCAAGAACGTTATGCTTGCTTCAATCCATAAATGGATCGAATTACTTGCAAACCTTGTTTGCTAGTTTTGGTACGACAAAACCGTCAGGATGTTATAAACATCCTCCAAAAGGTTTCCATTAAGGAAAGCGATTTTGGCATTCAGCTGCCCTATTTCATAAATGAAACATGCATCATCAGCAAGCATTATCCAAATTGATTTACTGTGGCAACAAGTTAAAATGTTTTGTTGTAATCGACACAATGTTGATAACGATACCTTTTCGCTACAAGCCTAGCTTAGTACGTTGGTATGTTGCCTTCCATGTATGTCTTCCTTAAAGACTTATATAGTACCAATAGGCACAATGCCTTGCGGTATAACAACTACTGTCCAAACTTGGTTGGTATACATGGGATCCATTTCGGACTTCATGGCACTTTGCCATAATAGGGAGTCTATACCTTGTATCACTTCCTCACAGGATGTCAGTTAATATTCCTCAATAAGATTGACATCTTTTATGAGTTGAGATCAGAAACCCATACGCCAGGTTGTTTTCTAACTCTCTCGACTTACGCGGTTCTTGTGTATTCGAAGATTATTAGTATAATCTCATCCCTGATGAACTATCTGTGTTCCATTAAGGAATCGGTGCCTGGAACAGTAGTACTCCAATTTTCATCGAGTTTTACTTTCCTCCCACTTACCACTGCATATAGGTATTCCTCTTAGGAAAACCGCATGGTGAGCAACAATTACATTATTCACTAGTGAGTTGTATAAGTACTATACTTTGGTTTCCCTAGGATAACCCACAACTTAGGCACTTATCCAATTTGGGTTCTAGTTTGGTATCATCCAAACATATGCCTAACATTCCCAAATCATCAGGAATGAGAAAACCCAGTTTCTTTCCTGTTTATATCTAATATAAAGTCTGTCAAACAGATTTTTATGAAACCATATTAAAAATAAGTTTTGCACTATTTATGCGTATCCGTTGAAGGAAAAGGTAGCTCAGAGCGACTCATGATTAACCTTATCATGTCTAACAAAATTCGGTTTCTCCATTCGGACACACCGTCAAACTGACGTGTTCCGGAGGAGTCCTCATTGAAAGAACACTATACTCTTTCTAGTATTTGAGAAACTTATTGCTTAAGTATTTTTCATCATGGTCCAATCATGGTATTTAATACTTTAGCCGATCTGTTTGTCTATTTCGTGTCGAAACTCTTTGAATTCATCAAAAGTTTCTGATTTGTGTTTCTAAAGAAACACATAACCATAACGCGATGCCACATCCGTAAAGGTTACGAAGTATTCATATCCACCTCTAGCCAGCTAGATATGGGCCCACTTACGTCACCATGAATGAGGGCTAACAGATCGGTTGCACTTACACTTTTACCAAGTAAAGGTGTTTTAGGCACTTTGCCTAATGAACTAGATTCGTAGAAATTATTTGAATAGTATCAAATATGTCCTAGTACCCACTCTTCGAAACTGAATTAATCAGATGAGACTTATAAGTGGCATTGTTGTCTGGGACACAATTTAAACAAGAATCGTATATCCTCACTAGTGAACAATGTAATTGTTGCTCACCATGCGGTTTTCCTAAGAGGAATACCTATATGCAGTGGTAAGTGGGAGGAAAGTAAAACTCGATGAAAATTGGAGTACTACTGTTCCAGGCACCGATTCCTTAATGGAACACAGATAGTTCATCAGAGATGAGACTATTCTAATAATCTTCGAATACACAATAACCGCGTAAGTCGAGTAAGTATTATACTTTGGTTTCCCTAGGATAACCCACAACTTAGGCACTTATCCAATTTGGGTTCTAGTTTGGTATCATCCAAACATATGCCTAACATTCCCAAATCATCAGGAATGAGAAAACCCAGTTTCTTTCCTGTTTATATCTAATATAAAGTCTGTCAAACAGATTTTTATGGAACCATATTAAAAATAAGTTTTGCACTATTTATGCGTATCCGTTGAAGGAAATGGTAGCTCAGGGCGACTAATGATTAACCTTATCATGTCTAACAAAATTCAGTTTCTCCGTTCGGACACACCGTCAAACTGACGTGTTCCGGGAGGAGTCCTCATTGAAAGAATACTATACTCTTTCTAGTATTTGAGAAACTTATTGCTTAAGTATTTTTCATCATGGTCCAATCATGGTGTTTAATACTTTAGCCGACCTGTTTGTCTATTTCGTGTCGAAACTCTTTGAATTCATCAAAAGTTTCCGATTTGTGTTTCTAAAGAAACACATAACCATAACGCGATGCCACATCCGTAAAGGTTACGAAGTATTCATATCCACCTCTAGCCTAGCTAGATATGGGCCCACTTACGTCACTATGAATGAGGGCTAACAGATCGGTTGCACTTACACTTTTACCAAGTAAAGGTGTTTTAGGCACTTTGCCTAATGAACTAGATTCGTAGACATTATTTGAATAGTATCAAATCTGTCTTAGTACCCACTCTTCGAAAGTGTGGATATACGATTCTTGTTTAAATTGTGTCCCAGACAACAATGCCACTTATAAGTCTCATCTGATTAATTCAGTTTGAGCTATTTGTTTGTCATATTATACGTTTTTTAGATTTATTTATATTCAAAAAATAAATACTGTGATTCATATCTAATGTGCTTATCTCAATATCATCTTTATAAAATGAAACACTTTAGTGTTCTAGAATATAAAGGTATATCCGCAACGGATTATACTCTGATATAGAGATAATGTTTCTAGTCAAACTAGGTACATTGTAACAGTTTCCTAATTTAAGTACACACCCGAAGGGTAGTTCCTAAACTTAGGATTATACGGTTAAAACAACGACTTTCGTCCCGTTTCCGATTCGTAGATCGATCTCAACTGAAATCAGTTTCCTGCTCTCAGCAGATTCTGTACACCAGTACATATTTATGTACCACACTCAGTATCTAAAATCAAATTTTAATACTAGTAGTGAACATGTTTATGACAAACATATTTGAAGTCGGAGCCTTGCACCGTCTTCAATTCCTTCATGCCTACCTCGTCCATACGGCAGTCACGCTGCAGTGATCCGGTTTGCCATAATTTAGGCAGACATCTTGGGATATCTCTTTTGTCTTCCCAGAAGATTATAATGACTTTTCCTTTGCCCCTTTTCCACACCCCATAAGCCTTTGGCCAAGCCTTGGCCTTCTCGGATGTCGAATTAAGATGCGCCTTGCGCTTCTTGCCTTATTACAAACTTTGGCTTTGTCTTATTGAGTATAGCCATTCACTCTCCAATAGTTTACTATTACAATTTAGTACTTCTACGATCTAAGAATAGATCTATGAAGATCCTTCAATTTTATTATCATACTATAAGGATCTAATCCTTAGTTCTGATTAAGAAATTAATGAGTCTTTGCGGCTAGTATAACAAATTAAGCACTAAAGTTATCATCACATGAATATTCCAAATATCATGTTCTACTATTTGCTCAACTTCGGGCTTAGGCCTAAGATGTTATTTTATCAAATAAAGTAACTTCTTAGTTTCCAGGACTATCCTGGAGTTTTTATTCCCAATTTGAAAATTAAAGCCGTTTAAATACATTTTCACCCAGGATTATGTTTTAAACATTAATCTTTCAATTATCTTGATTGCTATAGTCCAACTATCCAATCAACGATTTTATGTACTATTGATTATAATGATTACTATAGTCTAACTATATAATCAACTATAATTTAAATGATTAAATTATATTATATTGATTACTATAATCCAATTATAAAATCAACTATTAATTGAAATAGTTTGAATACAGTCCAACTGTTTAATTTAAAACAACATTAAATATTAGTCAAACTAATATATTAATTTTTTTGACGAAATATTTGAAATGATCGTGTATGGCAAAAAACTAAACGAATGTTGCAAATTTAATACTTGCCTCCCACTATTTTTCGGCGAGCCTCTAACCCTATGTGGAGTACTCAGGAAACCTTGTTTCCTAGTGGGATAGGATCCCGTTAAATAACACACAATCTTGACTTTGGCTAACAAATTGTATGATAACTAACTAGGTAGATCTCTAAGATCAATTGGATCCTATCCAATTTCTAGATCCAGTAGGTGGACATCCAAGTCCGAAACATATATCTTATATATGCCAATATATCCAATATATTGCCTAACCTTTTTCCTCTGAATCAACTAAGCCTTGGCTTTGGC
The DNA here is from genome assembly GCA_019454045.1 of Zanthoxylum bungeanum. Classification (NCBI taxonomy): domain Eukaryota; kingdom Viridiplantae; phylum Streptophyta; class Magnoliopsida; order Sapindales; family Rutaceae; genus Zanthoxylum; species Zanthoxylum bungeanum. The sequence continues at coordinate 39,624 of SKCR01045844.1, forward strand.
ACAACAAACTTAGTGATCCCAGTTAAGCGGAACCCATTGACCTTGGAAAGCTTCGTAATCAATGTCGATGGAAAAGAAGTGATCTTGACTTTGGCCAACAAATCACAACTTGGACAAGACACCGATATGGAACATAGCCTTCATGATTCAAACACATCCGCGATGGACAAAGGTCTTGAGTTTGGCCAACAAACCAATGCCAGTCTTGGATCTTGAGTAAGAATAACTCAATGGAAGAAAAAACGCTTAATATTTTGTGAAGGTTTTTCGCGCAAATTGGCAACCAATTTAATTATCTTTGTTAAGGTCTCATCATCATACACCCTTAAACATGCATTCTAAAAACATAATAAGGCGCGTATAAATAAATATAATAATGATATGCGGATGGATATTTAAACACATTGTTCCTAGAACAAATCTCTCCATTTCCTCTCTCCCGCTAGCACAAGTATTACTTCTACCCGATTACATAACACTTTTAAAGAAACCTCTTTTACATTGAGGGGAATAGGTGAGAAGAGAAATACACAGAGTCAAGAGGTAATAGGCTGGACACGCAGGTCCAATTTTAATAAATTCTAAATTTATTACAACAATTTCCAAAATTACCCTCATCCATCTAATATCCATCCGATATACATTATTCATACATCGCATCCATGTATTCACACAAGCATGTTATCAATCAATCTAATCCAATTAATTAATCTGAATATTAATGACCATCCAATGTTCAAACAACGATTTGATTTTGCGTGAGTCCGACTCGTTTTGCGAATAAGTACTCAAAGTACGAATTCTTGAATTATACTAAACTACAACATTAAATCCAATTTAATTTGTATTTAATACTAATTCATTATTTAATTCCAAATTAAATATTTACACTTTTTAATGTACCTTTACGACTTAGATTCTAAATCTAATATTTACGGGTCTCAAAGCCCGATTAACATCCAATGTCAATTTAATTTAAAGTCCAATGGGCTATCAATTAATTTCTTAAGGCATGGACTTTTGGTCAATATGGGTCAAACCCAAATACCAAAGCCCATGTAAGGAATCACCTTTATTAGCCAAGAAACCAATTTAGGCCCATTAGGCCCAATTAAAATTAAAGGTCCATTAAGTCATAATTGGACTTTATGGAAATGGTTTTGGGCCCAATTGGATCCAACCAATTAGCCTAAACTAAAATTGGCCCAACCAAGCCCATTAAGCCCAATTACAACTTCACAAGCCCAATTCCAAATTTGGCCCAATTAATTAAATTACAAAATTCCAAATTTCATAATTAAATTAATTAAAGTGTATACCATAATTAATTAACCAAATTAACATTTCCAAAATACTAATTTAATCAATTAATTATGCTCATTATCATCAACACATGTCCAACACATTTGAATAAAAAAATCACGTAATTTTCATGCTTCATCATTCACGGCATTTTAGGGTATTCTTTGTCCGATTCAGTTTCAATCCAATTAAATCCACAATCAACATTACCCAATTGTTTCAAGTCATCCAATGATCAAAGAAACAAAAAATACCATGAGTTATGGCAAACATTCATATTCGGCCAAGCCTAAATTTTGGCCAAAAATTGATCCAATCAACTTTTCATGAAATTGATCATATACAACTTCAATACAACATCATTCAAGCATACTCAATCAATCAATTTTATCAAATCATGCTCAAGTTGATTTTACCCAAATTTTACCCTAATTTGTTTCATGCTCAAAATGGCTCAAGATACCATTGTTGGGTTTCTATTAAGTCCCAAGATCTATTTCAAGCAAGAAACACATATGTGAATACTCGTAAAAGCATGGTGGAATCATACTTACCACGATCGACTTTTGCGACGCGAGGAACATCAAAATCTTCAAGCTTTTCCTTCCTTGAAGTCTCGGCTTTGGGCTGATTTTTCTGCTCCATTTTCGGTCCAAGCTCCAAGCTTTCGACTGGTGATTCCAAGCTCACAAGTTGGTTTCCCTATCACATTCGCAAGACCCCGAATGTGTGCTAGCACTTGGTAATTTTTGCCACAAAAATCACCTTGTTTCTTCTTGCAAACTCTCGGCATTTACAGTAAAGGAGAAGAAGAAAATAGCCCCTTGGGCGTGAGGGAGAGAAGAGAGAAAAAAGAAAAATGTGTTGTGTATATATTAATTGATTTCCAAAATCAATTAAACATATACCATTTTTTCATTTTCAAAAAAGTCAAAGGCAAAAAACAATTAATGCATTCCAACTACCACCATCAATAAATAGTGACATGTTGTCACATCACTCAAAGTGACTAGACATCACATCAATCGATTGACTAGTGATTTGACGCTTGATGTGACTTGTGGGCCGCACTTAAATTTACAATACGAGTGCACCCGCAAACACTCCCGGGCTCGGGTTCGCTAATTCTGAATTAACGAATTTTCCGTCGCGTCGTAATTAAATAATTTTGCCTAACAAAATTACTATTCACGTCGCTAACGAATTAATTCTAAATTAACTCGTTCACCCAAATTAAATTCTAATTTCAATTCCGCGTCGAAATCCAATTTCGTATAATATATCGAATATATTATTTTATCGATTAATTCCAAATTAATCGTTCTCTCTCTTTGAATAATATTTTATCTCAGATAAAATATCTCCGTAATTAATCCCAGATTAATTTTCTCTCTCTTATAATTAATCCCAGATTAATAAAGTGCGAGTCATACGTCATCGGTGAATCTTCGGGAAGGGACCCATGAGATCCCCGGATATGTTGGCAGTAAATCCAGTCGTCGGACTATCCGAACACGTACGTACCTAGTACTACATTTATACCGATTTACAAGACATGGATGGCTTCTAGCAAAGCACCGTACCTACCCAATTCTCCATAAATATTCTTACTGGAATATGTGATCTATATCATGCGTAGTATACGTAGTACTGCGTATTTCGATCCTGCATCTGATGTCACGTGCTAAGCCTGAGGCTGGAAGTGTGTTTACCCCGTACGAAACACATATCGAATCTCTGGTAACTAGTCTCTATAATCAGATAAACATGACCTAGTCATAATATCCTGATAGTTGCAGCATAAAAGAGCACCAGTTCCGTGTCTTACATGATCATCATCTCTACTATGACTCGAGTGATACTTCCATCTTGACATCACACCCAATACACTACGATTCTCAATATACCCAGAAGAGGCGTACACAGAACCTGTTAAAGCCCTAGACGACCAAAACCAAAGTATATTGATTGTCGAAAGTATTAGCGGTGCAAGTCTCAAGTGAAGACCAAATACACCTACCCTGATTCGGACTTTCATAGACACATAGTCATACTACCAATGGAATTCCGAGGGATCTTTCCAGAGCGAAGCTGTTTTCCGTACCATCGGTAAAACATAACCTCCTATTACACTTGCGTGAGTATCCAATACCCAAATATATGAGAACTATGTCGTTATGCTCCCACAACGCGCACAAGTGTAATACTAGTCTATTCCGCATTATCGATGTCGAATCTCGATAATACTATGACTTGGGATATTTAATGATTAAACCTTCGTGGATTGATACTGTCTCATATCATCTCAATCCGGAACTAATCATATGGACCTTCTATCATTTATACATCTTGGTAATCTAATTACAAATGATAAAAGAGCAATTTCCTTTGTCACATAGTTAATTTGTACAACAACACCATGATCTGTACAAATAGTGATGCTATGGGTGATAACTGTCCAACACGATGTTCGAGGTTGGTAAGTTATATCATGTTCCTCTAGCTCTACTGCCCACTTCACTAGCCTCCCGGAGAGTTTGGGTTTGTAGAGTAAGTTCGTCATGGGATATGTGGTGTAGACTGTGATATGATGCCCTTGAAAGTAAGGGCATAAATTTCATGCCGCTATTATCAAGGCCAGTACAGCTTTGTTAGTGTCCTAGACATGCCAAAGATCTCTAAACATTGATTTGTGTGTGAATTAACAAGTATAAGTTGCAGAAAAACTTACAATGATCGGATGAAGTTCAAGACTTTTTCTTAGTTGTATGAAAGCTCCAAGCTTTGTTGAGTGTTTTCAACACTTGGGTGAGTTTCCCTATCACCTTCTTTTAACTCTTGAAGTGCTAGTTTTGCTTGAAATTTTGCAACAAAATTTCCAAGGGAGAGAGGAGAGCTCACAGTTATGGAGGAGGAAGATAGAGGAATAATGATTTTTGTTTTCCAAAAACATAATACTTATGTTGACTTCCCAAGTTGGTTTAAGTGTGTAGTTGTGTGAAGTTAATGCCTCAATTACTTTTCAACTACTTACATAACAAATAGTGACAAGTTGATGTAAGTCATGGGTCCCACCCATTTTAATTTCAAATTTAGTTGGCACACACAACATGATTTTGGGCCCGATTTCGTTTAATTTGATTAAACGAAATTTCCATCGCTAAATTATTAAATCCAATTTAATTAAATAATAATGCCTAGAAAACTTGTTACGAAAGTCAGTTATGAATTAATTCCAAATTAATTCGTTCGCTTGAATTAAAATCCAATTTTAATTCCGTATTGAAATCCAATTTCAATTAATATATCTGATATATTATTTTAGCCCAATTAAATAAATTAAATAGTAAAATCCTATTTAACTATTAAATTTATTTTGCCGATTAATTTCAAATTAATCACGTTCTCTCTTCTAGACGAATTTAATCCCAGATAAATTCTTACCGTAATTAATCCCAGATTAAAATCTCTATCATAATTAATCCCAGATTAATTCTATTTGAGTCAAATATCATCGGTGAATCTTTGGGAAACGACCCAAGAGATCCCTGGATATCTTGGCAGTAAATATGGTTGTCGGACTATCCGACACGTGTGTACCGCGTACCACATTCTCACCGATTTACAAGACATATTTGGCTTCTAACAAAGCACCGTGCCTACCCAATTCTCCAGAAATATTCAACGAGGAATATATAATCTTTATCAGGTGTAGTATACAAAGTATTGCGTATTACGATCCTGTATCAGATGTCACATGCTAGGCCTGGGGCTGGAATTGTGTCTGCCCTATACGAAGCATATATCGGATCACTAGCAACTAGTCTCTGTAATTGGATAATCATGACCTAGTCATAATATCCCGATAGCTGCAGCATTTAAGAGTACTAGTTCTGTATCCATGCGTGATCATCATCTCCATATGACTAAAGTGATACTTACATCTTGACATCACACCAAATACACTACGATTCTCAGTATATCCAGAAGAGGCGTACACATAACCTGTTAAAGATCCGGACTACTAAAACCAAAGTATACTGATTATTGCAAGTATTAGCGATGCAAGTCTCAGGTTAAGACTACATACACCTACCCTGATTCAGATTCCCATAGACACATATTCATACTACCAATGGGATTCCGAGGGGTCTATCCATGCGTGATCATCATCTCCATATGACTAAAGTGATATTTCCATCTTGACATCACACCAAATACACTACGATTCTCAGTATATCCAGAAGAGGCGTACACATAACCTGTTAAAGATCCGGAATACCAAACCAAAGTATACTGATTATTGCAAGTATTAGCGATGCAAGTCTCAGGTTAAGACTACATACACCTACCCTGATTTAGATTCCCATAGACACATATTCATACTACCAATGGGATTCCGAGGGGTCTATCCAGAGCGAAGCTGTTCCCGGTACAATGGATAACAGAATCTCCTCTCACACTTGCATAAGTATCCAATACTTAAATATATTAGAACTATGTCGTTAAGCTTTCATAACGTGCACAAGTGTAATACTAGTCTATTCTGCATTATCGATGTCCAGTCTCGATATACGACTATGGATATTTAATGATTAAACCTTTCGTGGATTAATATTGTCTCATATCTTATTAATCCGGTACTAATTATATGGAATTTTATCATTTATATATCCAAGTAGTCCAATTACAGAATGATAAAGAGCAATTTTTTTTGTCACATAGTTAATTTATACAAAAACACCATGTCTTTTACAAATAGGGATGCAATGGGTCATAATTGTCCAACAATCTCCCACTTGGCTTATAGCCAATCACTCAAGTGTCCAACACTTGAACTATGTACGATCACTCATACTTTTGCTGAGATATCACTTTCGTTAGTGGATCTGCAAGGTTATCATCTGAAACGATCTTTCGATCTTCATATCGCCACGATGTGTGATCTCTCGAATCAGATGAAACCGTCGAAGTACATACTTGGATCATTGATGAGAGCGTAATTCCTTAGCCTGTGCTGTAGCCCATCTCAGCTGCTAACAGAACCACTCCTAATCCAATTAGGAATTTTAAAGATCCAAAATGCTTTTTTTGCTGTTGAATCGGTAACAGTATCTTGCTTGGAAGATTTCCAGCTCACTGTTCTGTTGTTCAAAAAAATATGTAAACTTATTGCGACTTAAAATCGTCTTCATCGGTTTGGAAACTTGAATCGGTGAACCCAGTCACCTCAAGTTCTCATTCTCCATATACTAAGAAAGCATCATTAGTTCGTCTAAGATACTTAAGGATGTTCTTAACATAAATCCAGTGACCATCACCTGGATCGGCCTGATAGTGACTGTAGATGCTCAAAGCATATGAGACACAAGGTCGCGTACATATCATGGCATGCATGATCGATCCGACTGCTTAAGCGAACGAGATCCGATTCATTGCATCTCTCTCATCTTGAGTTTTAGGACACATGTCCTTAGTTAGAGAGACGCCATGTGACACTGGAAGCCGTCCCTTCCGGGCTGATCCATGTTGAATCTCTTCAACAGTTTGTCAATGTACAAGTTCTCGGAGAGTGCCAACAACTTTTAGATCTATCCCAGTAGATCCTTATTCCTATAATAAAGGTTGCTTCTCCCAAGTATTTCATGGAGAATTTTAATGAAAGCCAAGCTTTCACCGATTTTAATATGGGAATGTCATTGCTAAGAAGCAATGCATCATCAACGTATAGGACAATCATTGTCAATGTGCTCCAACTAACCTTCTTATATACACAAGAATCATCATTGTTTTGAATGAAACAATATACCATTATGATCTCATCAAAACGTTGGTTCCAAGAATGCAATATTTGCTTCAATCCATTAATGGATCGATTTAACTTGCAAACCTTGTTGCATGTTTTGGCACAACAAAATCGTCAGGTTGTTGCATATAAACATCCTCCAAAAGGTTTCCGTTAAGGAAATCGGTTTTGATGTCCATCTATCATATTTCATAATCAAAATATGCAGCATTAGCAAGCATTATCCGAATGGATTTAATCATGGCAACGGGTAAAAGGTTTCGTCGTAATCGACACCATGTTGATGACGATACCCTTTCGCTACAAGGCTAACTTTGTACGTTTATTTTTTACCATCTATGTCTGTCTTCACCATGAAGACTCATTTGCTACCAATAGGCACAATGCCTCTTGGTACATCAACCAGTGTCCAAACTTGGGTGTATACATGGAATCCATTTCGGACTTCATGGCACCTTGCCATAAAGTGGAGTCGATACCTTGTATCACTTCCTTATACGTAGCTGGTTTCTATTCCTCAATAAGATTAATGTCTACATGAGGTGAGATCAGAAACCCATACCTCTCTTGTTGTTTACTGACTCTCTCCGACCTACGCGGTTCTTGTGTATTAGAAGATTGGGGTAAAGTCTCATCCCAGATGAATTGTTCATGTTCCGTGAGGGGATTAGTGCCAAGAATAGTATCACTCCGATTTTCATCGAGTTCTACTTTCCTCCCACTTACCACTGCATTTATGAATTCCCATAAGGAGAACCGCATGAAGAGCAACACATATTTTGTTCTCTTATTGGTTGTGGAAATAATATCCTTTAGTTTCCCTATGATAACCAATTAAAAATAGGCAATTATCTGATTTGGGTTCAAGTTTGGTACCATCCAAACGTTTAATATATGCCCAGCATCCCCAAATCTTCAAGAATGAGAAACCCAATTTCTTTCCTGTCCATATTTCATATGGAGTATGTCCAACAGACTTTGACTATTTGTCAAACACCATATGAGTTTTGGTCTGGGAAAAATCATAGTCTTTGTTATCTAAGAGTTTGGGGATGTGACGCATATGTCAAGCTCACACAAACTAACAAATTGGATGATAGGGTAGTTAAATGTAAGTTTGTAGGATATGCCTTGAACTCAAGAGCATACGTGTTCTACGTCCCAAATGAACAAACAACATTTGTCTCACGAAATGCTTAATTTCTAGAGAATGAATTCCTTCTCAAGAAATTTAGTGGGAGTAGACTTGACCTCGATGAGGTACGAGAAGAACAAACTAACATAGAACTAAACCCCATACCCCTCAAAAAGGCAGCGACGGAACAACTGAAGAGTTCAATCAAGGTCCCAAGGATCACAAAAAAGCAGAAAAAAACCACATATGAACACATCAAAGGAGGTGGCGGAATCAATCACATTGAATTCGGTTTTGATGGATGAAGAACAAGATGCGTTTTTGGCTCCCTCCAAGTCACGGAAGTAGCTTCATCTTGCAGTGGGCTGTGCGATTTGAACTGGTTTGGATCCTCCAAGATTCGGCCATTGTTGAGCACCATGGAAGCTCAAAGCTTCAAGCTCCAAAATAAATCCAAGCACATGAATTCGTTTCCCTATCACCTAAGTATAACCCATGTGTGTGTTCGCTTTTTAGCACATCATCTTCCATTTACTTCTCAAATGCTCGGTCAAACCAGAACAAAAATGAAGAAGAATCGGCAGTGATGCCGTGAAGAAGAGAGGAATAAAAAGAGAGGGAGAGGAGAGAAAAATCGTGTTGCTGCATGTGAGAGAGAGAAGAAAAGGTTTTATATATTTCTTTTTTTATTTCATTTACCAAGTAAAATAAAATAAAAATATATATCTTACCTTTTTAATTCAAAAGTCAAAAGTTAAAACAATAAAGCTTTTCATTCATTTCAACTTTTAACTTTAAGTCACATCACATCTATTCACTTTAATAAAGTGACATATTGTCAA
>SKCR01045845.1:0-47098 GCA_019454045.1 Zanthoxylum bungeanum
ACATACGAAGCTCATTAGTGCACATTGACGAGTATACACCTAGAACACGTCTTAATCCAATATCGTCATTATTGTGAGGATAAAAAACAGTTCATGACCAAACTAGGAGTCACATGAAGTGATTGACTTTGGAGGTATACCTAATGAGTTTATAAAGGCCAATATCATCATTAGTGTGAATTAGGTAAAGTAGTGGGAGAACACTAATCGATTTAAAATTTCATAATCAATTAGTGTTATCACTTTTGAAATGAAAATTATTCCGCTGCTACTCAAAAATGTTGTCTTGTAGATGGCTGCCACTAATCCATTGATGAAACTTTTGGATTACAATAAGCTAAAAGGACCCGAAAACTATTTTGAATGGGAAATGAACTTGCGCCTTATCTTGGAGTATGAAAAGTTGAATTAAGTCACGATTAATCCACTGCCTGTTGATATCGATCCTGACTCCACTCCAGAAGAGTGAGAAACTTTGATAGATGGAAGAATGATAACCTAAAGGTGAAATCCTACATCTTGGGATCAATGGTTCCAGATTTGCTAAGACAGTACATTGAAGTACCAGATGCTTGGAGCATTATGCGAACACTCAAGGAGTTGTTCGAGGCAAATCAAGAGATAGAACTTTATCGAAGGTCTAAAGAATTGTTCCGTGCTGAACTCAATGAGGGAGAAGCTGTCAGCACTCATGTTTTGAACATGATCGACCGGATTCAATATCTGGAACGATAGGGCATTGTGTTTGATGAACGACTGGGTCGTAATTTGATTCTATCTTTTTTACCTGGTTTTTATGATGGCTTTGTATTAAATTTCCATATGCATTCGTTGCAAGCCACATACGAAGAACTTCATAACATGCTACGCACGACGGAGCAAGATTGAAGAAAGACAAGCCTACACTGTATCTCCATGGTGGAGATGGCTCTTCAAAGACTTATGGGAAGTCAAAGAAAATAAAAATGGGGAAGAAGAATATATCAAAGAAAAACTCCAAGAAGCGCAAATGCGCAAAATTGAAAGTAGCTCGTGATCAATGCCTACAATGCAAGAAGTCTGGACACTGGAAGAAGGAATGTCCAGAGCTTAAAGGAAAAACAGGACCCTCAGGTACGCTTTGTATTTTTCCAATTATTGACATCTCATTAGCCTTAGATGCAAATAGTGGATGGGTGTTAGACACTGACAGTCATACTCATATTTGCAATTCCCTGCAGGAAATGAGGGTTAAAAGAAGGCTGAATAAAAGGGAGATCCAACTTAGAGTTGGCAATGGCGAGACATTGGATGTCAAGGCCATATGAACAATTGTTTTAGATCTCCCAAATGGATATAAATTATATTTGCATGACTGTTATTATGTTCCTTCAATTATCAGACAAATAATATCACTGTCAGTATTAGATAAAGAGGGATATAAAATAAACATTGAGGATGAAACTTTAAGTTTATATGATAAAGAAAACTTATTGAAATGTGAATGTTCTTTATCAAATGGTCACTATGTTTTGGAAACATATAGAGATGCCTTTAATATATAGAATAATACAAGTAGGAAGTCTGAATTAAATAATACTGAATTATGGCATATGAGATTGTGCCACATAGGTGTTAGACGTCTATCCAAATTGGTAAATGATGATTTGATTGAAAATCTTAGCTTAGATCATTATCCGATTTATGAGTCATGTATCTAATGAAAGATGACAAATGCCCCATTTCAAGGTGTTGGACACCGTGCTGGAGATTTACTGGAGCTAATACACAGCGATGTGTGTGGTCCATTAAATCATGCCGCTCATGATGGTTCCACATACTTTGTGACTTTCACAGATGACAAGTCTAGATATGGATATGTCTATCTGATGAAACATAAGTCAGAAAAATTTGACAAGTTCAAAATATTCCGAAACGAAGTAGAAAAACAAACCAGTAAATTCATCAAATGCCTTATATCAGATCATGGCGGTTAATACATGAGTGAAGAATTCAGAAATTATTTAAGGGAGAATGAAATTCTCGCCCAATATAGCCCACCAGGAACACCTCAACACAATGAAGTGTCTGAACATAGAAATCGTACTTTATTAGATATGGTGCGATCCATGATGAGGTATACATATCTTTCTTATTACCTTTGGGGTTACGCTTTACAAACTGTTAACTACATACTTAATAGGGTTCCATCGAAAGCTGTTTCTACGACCCCATATCAGATATGGTTCGGTAGAAATCCAAGTCTTAGACATTTAAAGATTTAGAGTTGTCATGCATACGTTAGAATTGAACAGAAAAATAAACTAGCACCCAGAGGGTATAAATGTAGGTTCGTTGGATATCCTGATAATTCTATGGGATATCAATACTATGATTCCGAGAAATGAAATGTATTTGTTGTTCGCTTTGCAACTTTTCTTGAAAAGCAAATTTTTTATAGAGAAAATGCGAATTGTATAGAGATTAAACTTGATGAGTTTGATCCCAACATTAAAGAACCTGAGATAGAACCAGAGATCCAACTAGGTGAAGGATCTACAACACAGATTCTACGTAAGTCGAATAGAATATCTAGGCCTCCTGAGAGACTGTTTTTAACATCTGATGTGAGCCTTGATGTTCTCCTCTTGGAGGAAACTGATTCAACTACGTATAAAGTAGCGAAATCGGATATCGATTCGGGAAAATGGCAAGAAGCCATGAAATCTGAAATGGATTCAATGCATGCCAATCAATTATGAGACTTAGTTGAACTTCCTGAAGGAGTTAAAACTATTGGTTGTAAATGGGTTTACAAAAGGAAGCGAGGGCCCAATGGAAATGTGGAAACCTTTAAGGCCCGACTGGTAGTGAAAGGTTACACTCAACGTCATAGGATTGACTATGAGGAAATTTTTTCACCAGTAGCCATGCTAAAATCCATTAGGATTCTTTTAGCCATTGCTGCATATTATGACTCTAAGATATGGCAGATGGATGTGAAAACCGTTTCCCTAAATGGATTCCTTGAAGAGGATATCTATATGGAACAACCAGAGGGTTTCGTATCCAGTGAGACTTCAAACTTGATTTGTAAGCTCCAAAAGTCCATTTATGGACTTAAACATGCATCATGAAGCTGGAATCGTCTTTTTGATGAGATAATTAGATTATCTGGATTCATAAAAAACGAGGAAGAACCATATGTTTATAAGAAAGTTAGTGGGAGCATGATAGTTTTCTGAGTCTTGTATGTAGATGACATCTTTATCATAGGAAATGATATAGGGATGATGCAAAGTGTGAAAGTCTACATTTGCAAGAACTTCTCCATGAAAGATATGAGTGAAGCTTCTTATATACTAGGTATAAGGCTCTACCGAGATAGAGTTAGGAAGCTTACAGGGTTGTCACAATCGACGTACATAGATAAGATGTTAGAAAGGTACAGTTTTACCAACTGCAAGACAACAAATGTACATTTCTGATACGACATACATCTTTTGAAGAAAATGGCACCTCAAACTGAGGAAGAGAGAGTTAGGATGTCTAACATGTCATATGCTTCTTGTATTGGAAGCATAATGTATGTTATGCTATGTACTAAACCTGACATCAGTTTCGGCGTCAGTGTGACTAGTCGATATCAATCTGATCCAGGTAATGATCATTGGACAGCCGTGAAACATATCCTAAAATATCTTAAAGGTACCAAGGATAAGTTTATGATATATGGAGAAAATGAGCTACAAGTTAAGGGTTATACAGACTCTGACTTCCAAGGAGATCCAGATGATAGAAAATCTATATCAGGATATATATTTACCCTTAACGGTGGTGAGATTAGTTGGCGTTGTTCAAAGCAAGGCTCAACGGCTGATTCCACCACTGAGACGTAATTCATAGCGGCTTCAGAATCTGCTAAAGAAGCTTTTTGGATTTGAAATTTTATCACAGAACTTGGCATTGTGCCTAGTATTGAGGTTCGATCCCATTGTACTGTGATAATAACGGAGTCATCGCGCAGGCTAAGAAGCCGAAGGCGCATTCCAAGTCTAAACACGTGGAAAAGAAATACCTCGTAATTAGAGAGATTATTGAACGAAAATACATAGTGGTCTTGAAGGTTCAAGGACAAGACAATATAGCAAACCCGCTTACAAAGGCCTTACCTCCTAAGTTATTCGATAAAAATGTGGAGGAGATAGGACTACAATACTATCCAGATTGACACTAAGCAAGTGGGAGTTTGATGGAGTTGGTGCTTGGAGTGCCAATCCGAATTGTACATTTTATTATTTATTAATAAAATAACTATATTTTTCATTTCATACCTTATTAATTGTATTATCATTATGTATATTAGATTGATGTATAGATATGCTAAGAATGACATCGACCTTAGAATAGTTTTGACACTAGGTGTAAACTATTCTTAAAGTAAATATTCCTAGTCGTTGGTTTTGGAATACGGTCGAATTCCTATAAACTAGAAGACTAAATAATCAAGTGCGAATAAAGATAGGATATGTCAGCCCGTATGTGTACCATAAAGGGGTTTAGGTATCCATGTGAGTAAAGTCACGATTCTTAAAGACTTTGGCCAAAGCCGATTGTAGGCATTGCATTTTTGCATATAAGTCCCGATGATGAGCCTCGTGCGGAGGCACTACCTTTTAAGTCGTGGAAGTCGCGAGAAACAGACGTCGAAGGAAAAGTCAGAAATCAATACCTTGTTGGATTTAATTCGCTTGTTTAGCTTCGGGTTCGCTTGTTGGACCTCTGTTTTAAAACACATCCTTAGCCCAAAACCCCCGCACCCATCCAAGGCCCATTTCGCCCAAGCCCAAATCCAAAAATAATTAAGGCATTTAAAAAACATGTCACAAATTAAATTAAAATTAATTAAATTGAAATTAAATTAAATTAAATCAAAACAAATCTCATTCCAAAATTAAATAATTCACCTTCATAATTACCAAAGATCTAAATTCAATTAAATAATTCACTCACCAAATTTAAATATATTCCCCCACCAAAATACAATTATTCTTTCCTTTTTTTTTAAACTAATTAAATTCATCCCTAATCTAATTGATTTGTTTCCTTTTCAAAACCCATGTATAACCCTAATACATCACTATAAAAATAACACAAAATCCTAAACTCCCTAGCTAGACTCTCACGGCAAAAACACAAACAGAAGAAAGAAACCTGAATCCCCTCACAAATCTGCACCTAGCTCCACTCACGCTAACGCCCTCTCTGTCTCACCATGCACTCACGCTAAATCTCACATAACAGCCCTCCTAACCAGCCAACAAATCAACGCCACACAGCCCCTCATCCAGTAACTTCACGCACACAGCCCCTCCACCCAACAACCTTCACGTCAGATCCACACCTCATCCAGTAACATTACGTACAAAGCCCATCCAACACGCCATCAGCTCAACAAACTGTATGTGCTTCACTCCTATAACAGCCCTTGCTTCATGCATATAACAGCCCATGCTTTACGCCTATAACTGCCCAAACTGTACTGCCCCGTAACCATCGTAAATCCTAGGGGTGAGCACCGGTTCCGGGTACCCGAAACCGGTTGGAACGGACCGAAAATCCGGGTTTGGAACCAGAATCGATTGTAACCAGTCCGGTTCCGGTTCCAAATACATGGAACTGATTTTAAACCGGTCCGATTCCGGTTCCAGAACAACCGGAACCAGACCATAGAACTGGAACCAGAACCGGATTTAGAACCGGATTCATTGCTTGTTTAAGTTTCTGTTTACTTCTATTACTAGTTGATCATTGCGTGTAATTACAGTGATGCTATTGTGTTGTGTTGTTGAGATTAGGAGGAGCTGGGAAGAAGTTTCTATGAAGATATGCGGCATCCTTATGCAAAATATAGTAACATTATCAAGGAGTGCTGGACAAATGCTAATAATGATTATTATCGAGACATTGTGCAGAGTTACAAAATGGCAGTAACTAAATCCCAAGAGAGACTGTGAAGCTGGAGCAATAAGGAGTTCAATAACAAACAGAGGAAGATGCGAGAGTTAAGCAATAGGCTGCAATGGATCAAAAAAATAGGGTAGTTCACTTTATCTATGTTAGTAACAGAGAAGGGAAAAAAATAGGGTAATTCGGAACAGGACCGGAACCAGAACCGAATTGGAACCGAATAACAAGGTACCCTATTTAATTGGGTAGGTTCTGGTTCCACTTAGTTAGGAACCGATTTTTTCCAGGTAGGTTCCGGTTCCATGCGGAACCGGAACCGAAACCGGTTTTGCTCACCCCTAGCAAATCCTGTCCATAAAATGCTTGAGAACACTGAGTAAACACCCCCTCTGGCCCCCTGCACTGCACATTTTATCCCCGTAAAAAACTACCTCTGAACTGCATCTTTTAACAGTAGCCGGAAATAACCAAAAAACAGTCTCTAAACACCACAAAACAGTCCCTTAATACAGCAAAAATAGTGACCAGAAAATACAACCAAAATAGCAGCGAAACAGAGTGAAACCAGCAGCCCAAACAACGAAACAACGAAGGAAAACGTTGAACCAGAGAACCGGAGGAGTTGCGGAGCATCAACCCTTCTGACGGCCATGTAACGCACTTCCGAGAGATGACTTAAGAGGTTAAACCTGAGGGCACCTCTTTTATTTATTATCCTTTATTTTTTATTTATTTTATTGCTTTACTCCGCATGGGTATTGTTGATTAATGTATGCTATGGCTGTTGGATGAATGGAAAATGTGTCGTCTCTTATGGTATATCGGATGGAAACCCAGACGTAAATTCCGTAGCCGAATCCGAATGGACAGTAGTGCGGTCTGTACTTGGGAAACAACTTCACGTACCACTTGAGCAAACAGCACATCTTTCACTTTATTTATCTTGTTTATTTATTATTCGCATTTTATATTCCGTCTTCTACTTTCCGCACGTTACTTGTTTGGTTTGTATGATGATATAGTGCGCATGGGCTTAGTATGTTGGTCTAAAAGTTCTCTATTTGAGGGAAGAAAAGTCTAAAAGGCTACCTTTACGACAATACTTTGCCGCGCCGGACGAAGTGTGTTTGATTGAATGTGAGATATGTACAATCGAGTATACGAAGTCTTATATTGTTGTCTTTATTTTATATGCATTGTGATGTAATGCACATGGGTTTAGTATGTGGTCTAAAGGTTCTCTATTTGAGAAGAAAAGTCCAAAAGGCTACATTTACGACAATACTTTGTTGCGCCGGACGAAGGTGTTTGATTGAATGTGAGATATGTTTAATCGAGTATACGAAGTCCTATATTGTTGTCTTTACTTTCTATGCATTGTGATGTAATGTGCATGGGCTTAGTATGTTGGTCTACAGATTCTCTATTTGAGGGAAGAAAAGTCCAAAAGGCTACCTTTACGACAATACTTTGCCGCGTCGGACGAAGTGTGTTTGATTGAATGTGAGATATGTTTAATCGAGTATCGAAGTCCTATATTGTTGTCTTTACTTTCTATGCATTGTGATGTAATGCACATGGGCTTAATATGTTGGTCTAAAGATTCCCTATTTGAGGGAAGAAAAGTCTAAAAGACTACCTTTACGACAATACTTTGCCGCGCCTTTTATTATTCCGTTATTTACTTTTTGTATGTCATCTCCTTGCATAATCATGCATCATATTGCAAGGCGCATGGGCAAATCAAGTTGGATTAAAGGTCCTCTATTTCGAGAGATGAAAAGCCTAAGGGCTACCTTTGCCACGATGTTTTGCTGCGCCGGACAAAGCACGTTCGATTGAACGTAAGATACGTTCAATCATGCACTTGAAGTCCTATATAGATGTGGGCATATATTGCATCTCTCTTCTTTCACCTTTATTGTCTATCTTCTTTTGCATCGCATCATGGCACGTTTATTTTAGTGCATAATTGCCTCTTTAATTATCTCTTTACATTATTCACTTAATTGCCTCTCTTTAATATACATGCTTGTAAAATTATTGTTTATTTGCGTCTCTGTATTTATCAATATAATGTGTTCATGAAATTATATGCTTGCCGTAATTCCAATTTATCTTTTTATGCATGAACTTAGAAGTAGACTATCATTGGAAATATATGTTCTTAGGCTTGGTTAGATTATTGCACAAATCCTTTCATTACAAGTGGCATAAGTAAGGGACCATTCCGAACCCAACGGTTTAAGGTCTTCCCTTGCGAGGGGTGAGTGCGGCCTTAAATCATTTTCCCGATTCACACCGGGTGGTGACTCCATGTTATTTCTCCGGTTTAGTTCCCCCGCGGGCTATTCCGTACTCCCGACCAGGCCACGAGCCTGGAATAGCGTCACCGATTTCTGTGTCCTACACCGATCACCTATGGTGGATCGCATCAGTTGTAAAGAATCTTGGACATGTCGACATAAGATGTGCGTCTTGGAAACTTGTGTTGGGGTTGGTGCTCAGAGCGCCAATCCGGACCGTATTTATGTCTGATTCATGAATACGAACATCCCATTTTCCATAATATTACTTATTTATGGTTGCACCTCTTGTTTTTATATACTTATTCGATCTGATTACGATTAGATTGAAACTAAATATGGTTTAGTGATATGTATATATTAGACAAAGGCTCGATAATATATATTACAGTACACAGTTACAAAGGTAGTTTGTAATTGACATTGGGAAGTGTCACTGCTAAATGTATATTATCAAATATAGTTCCTGGTCAAGATTCACTAACAAGGGTCGGTTAGTCAAATCTGTTGAGACTAGTACATGTCGTATATCGAGACTTGGTATGATGGTTTATCCCAATGAACCATGAGTCTAGAGAGACTCGTATAGACGTGTAGGTGTTTATAATATATAAACACTGAACGACTCATCGAAGATTCTTAATGGATGGTACACCAACGTCAATAAGAATCTTCTCGGGTTGAGTTGCATAGTGGTCATTCGACTTGAGATACCACTGTGGATGTATGAGACATCCTCCACACTTAGATGGAAGTCACGTCACCGATCTATTTAGATCAGACCTCCGTCTGTTCGTTGGGTGTGGACCGATCCTCAGGATATCCTGTGTGTGTCAAGATAGGATCCGTCAGTTCTGTGTACAGAGCATAGGTAGTCCATATGTGATTAGCAATCAGTTAAATCTATGGCCATATTATACTTCGAAAGTGAGTTCTGAATGTTATTTATAGATTGCTAATAGATACGTCGACGGGATAATACCTATAGAGATTTGACGTTTACATTTATATCTCTGGGATTATCCGGATACCTGTGACGGAGGGATTATATGTATGCAATGACCTCGACCTGTATGATTCAGCTAGTTTATCCGTGGTCGTCATAATTTACGGGTGGGAAAATTATGGACACGAAATTAGATTTTGTGACGGATATACCTGAATCTAGAGAGTCTCACTAATGAAATATACTCGTAGAGCACTAGGGCAATATTTATAAATAATACTGATTATTTGTAAGTCGTTTAAATGTTAAACGAAAAATACATGTGTAGGGACCTAATAGTCATTTCCTAATTTTTGTGTATTTGCATTTAATGTTAGATTTTATGAAATACATATTAATTAATTGTTAAATTGAGATATTTGACTAATATCATAAATATATATGTATTTGATATTTAATGTAAATATAATACATATATTTAATATATTTGTATTTAAATAATTAATTAATTATTTAATTGTTAAATGATTAAATTAATTGAAATATAAATATCTTAAAGTTGTGATATTTATGGAAATGCTTTTGGTTGCCTTTGTTGACTTTAATAAATTCATTAAATGGTTTAATGATAAAGTTATACAAGTTGTTAAAGCTTTAATTGAAACAAAAGCAAAATATCTAGATATTTATTTATTTCTTCTCACCATTTTCGGCCAAGGCAAAATTTGGGGAGTATATATTGTTTTGTTTCAATTTTAGGGTTTAACAAGTTCATTTAAGACAAAATAATCATAAAAGAAGTTGAGAGAAAAGCTTGAAGACTAAAGGAAAAAGCTTGGAAATCTTTGAGTTTTGTAAGTGTTTCTTTAAAGCTTTCAACATGGAAATTGTTTCTAACATTCTTGGCATCATTTTGTGTTGCTTTGATTTTATTTCTTCTATTATAGTTTGTGTTTATTTGGTTGAGAACTTGTGTGAAAGATTGATGCATGTAAGTAAGCTTAAACTTGTTTTAAAGCTTACTTTTGATTCTTTGAAAATCAAAGTTGTCATTCTAGAGTTAGTAAGCCACTCCTTGGTGACCTAGAATTGTTCTAGAGTTGTTTCAAAGTGGTGAGGCTAGATTGGTGAAGTATTGAATGGATTAAAGTGTTGGATTTTGTAGATTTGGTAAAATTACTCAATTTGATGAAATTGAAAAATTAGGGTTCATAACCCTCTCCAAAATTGGGGCTTTTCATATATGTGATGTATTATGGTATGAATATGATTCATGCAAAATTTTAGGTTGATTGGATTTGATCTTGGCATGTTTTGAACTAAAGGGACCAAATTGCAATTAATTGAAAATTTTGGGTGGCTCACGACATTAGACTAAAAATTGGGGATTTGTGTGAAATATGATTTTTATGCATTAGATGTGTTGAAAAATATTTTAGAAATGATTTATAATCATCCAAAATTATATTTGATAATTTTTGGGCTAAAATAATCAATTTACAAAGTTTTGGGGCAATTCGGTAATTACCAAGAAATTTGATCTCTTGTGTAATTTTTCAGAATTTGATAATTGGATAATTAAATAAATAAGTTTATTTAATTGATCCAATAAAAAATTTTGAAATCGGAAAATTTTGATTTTCCACTATTCTGCTGCGTTACAGATATTCCCCCTTAAAACCCCAACAACTTGACGGTGTATTCTATGTTTCCTAAGCATAACTCGGATAGCCTACGACGGATGGATTGTTAAACATATGTGATGACCTTGACTTGTATAGTTCAGAATGATCGTTCGTGTTCTTCGTGAATTCGGAGGTGGCCGAATTGTGTACATATTAGCTTGACTTATATGACGAACGTGTCTGAACTTAGAGAGTCACAATATGAAGTGTACTCATTGAGTACTTGGGTAGCCAATTAATTTTGATAAAAGATAATATTCGATATTATAATTATCATCTAAGATAATCAAGTGTTATTGGATAACATTGATTATTTACTTTGACCTAATTAGATTACTTGGATTAATTCAATAATTACACAATGGCTTAATTGTAAAATCATAACTATCTCTACCATTTGAGGATACTATGGTAATTGTAAGTATGTAATAATATGTGGTTTTGGCTTTATTTAATTAGATTAAATCAAAACGGAAAACATTTAACTAATCTATTTCCTAATCATTGGCTTGATTTAATTGGATTAAATCAAAGTGAGAGACAATGAAGATTATTCACACCTAATTATACATATTTAGACAAATTTGATTAAGCCCACTTAAAAGTTGATTACAACTTTTATTAATAAAAATTGCTATAAATAGCAAGCTTTAGGAAGGTTTTAATTACAAGTACAAATACAAGCAAATTCTTAGAGAGATTAGCCTAAGTTAGAGAAGTGTTTAGAGAAACTTGTGAGGTCTCTACAACATTTCATTTAGGAGAAATCAAGATTGGATCTTGAAGTGAAGCTTGGTAGCATTGGAAACAAGATTGGATATTGGAGTCAAGTTTGCACACCTTGGAGGTTCTCCAACAATTTCAATAAATGAGAAGTAGATTGGATCTTGCATCAAGCTTACTAAGTAATATTTGATCTTCTCCTAAGCTATGTTTATTCTTTAACATGTGTTGATGTTGGTTTTGATGTTAATAATTAATTTTGGGTATTTTTGAAGTGTTTAGGGAGACCAGAATAGATTAATGTAAAATACCATAATTCATTCAACTCACTAAAATGTGAGCTGAATGATAGAAAGAAATGAAATAAAAAAGGGGGGTTGTGCGTGCTACAGTGACACGCGCACTGTAGCGCGTACAGTGCGTGCGTCACTGTAGCGTGCGCGGGTACGCGCTACATGCGTTGATTTTATTTTCTCTCATTTGGGATCTTCCAGACTTCGATTCAGTCCCGATTTTTTCCTATACACTCGTAATGGAATATAGTATTTCATTAAATAATTTAAAATTACACTCATCCTTGATATCCATGGGTTAGACCCAGTTCCGCTGCCCGGAGCACCGATCCGAACTTAGGGGTTCCACAACTGTCCCAACAATTAGAATCTCACACAATCACGGTTTGAAATATAACTATCATAAATAAGTTTTAATTGTCAAAATTATTTTACAATTAACATAATAAAACAATTGCAATTCAAAGAGAAACTTATTATAATTGTGAGAAATCATAAATTTCATTAACTAAAGCCAAACTGAAGGAAGAGAGTAAACCCATACGTAAATGGGAACATGACGATTCGGAAAGAGTTGTCGATTGAGTTGATTAAGAAAAAAATATTTTTCTTTATTTATTTACTCTTTCTTTCTTTTTTTCAGAATGTATGATTTTAGTAGAAATTGCATTATGAACTTTGACATTGAAGGCAAAATTAATTTCAAATTTGTAAGTTAACTGTTACTTTTCTGAATTAATTACTATAATTTGTTTAGTTTGCAATTCAGAATTTATAGAGCTTACCAAGTTCATTCTAAAGGTTAACAGTTTACTTAATTCATTAATGACTATTTTAATATAATAACTTATTCAGAGAGGATTATTCAATTGAATCTATCAAGAAAAAAAAAATCATTTTTTTTTCAAATTACTATTTTTTTTAGGATGTATGGTTTTGATAAAAAAAAAATTCCACTATGAATTTTGACTTTAAAGGTGAATTCTGTTGTTACTTCTCTTAAATAATACTATAATTTTTTTAATTTTATTTGTTTGCAATCCAGAATCTATAGAGCTTAACAAGTTCCTTCTAAAGGTTAGCATTTTACTTAATTCATTAATGACTATTTTAATATATTAACTGATGGTTTCTCCTAATCATTATTTATTTTCCTTTAAATAATTTATGTTAGCCTCTTAATAGCCGCCCAAAATAATATTTTTCTCATTGTTATTTGTTTTCTTTTAAAATCTTTATATTACCCTTTATTTGAAATTTTCTT
Organism: Zanthoxylum bungeanum; assembly: GCA_019454045.1. Taxonomy (NCBI): domain Eukaryota; kingdom Viridiplantae; phylum Streptophyta; class Magnoliopsida; order Sapindales; family Rutaceae; genus Zanthoxylum; species Zanthoxylum bungeanum. The sequence continues at coordinate 13,167 of SKCR01045845.1, forward strand.
TTCTTTTCAAATTGATTTAAATCATATTTATTATTTTTATTTTAAAATTTATTCATATTGAGTAAATCAAAACATATATTATTCGAGAGTAACCCCATATTTAAATTAACTAAAAATAAGATTTGCTAATGCCAGAGCATATATTATTATTCAAAATGAATTGCATTGACGGAAAGTTAATCATAAGAAGATTAGAAGATAAAAATGACAGTAACATCATTTAAAGTATTTATTTCCCAACCCATTATGTCAGTCTCTTTCTATTACATGATCTATTCTTCTTGCATATATTGATTTATTCAAAAAGAGGAGGAAAAAAAAAGAAAGAAGAAAAAAAAAAGAAAGAAGAAACCAAGTCTTAGTAGTTAATGCCAGTAGGAGAAAGATTTATACAAAATCTTTAAAAACCATAAAAAAAAAAAAGGCAATAATAGTCTATGAACATTAAAAAATATACACTAAATAAAATAGAAACTAATCATTTTACACATATAATTCATTAATCCCCTTAATTTAACATATTTGTAAAATAATAATTAAATTTATGTTTTATATATTTTTATTGTGATTTTTATTTCTTATGTAGGTGAAATAATACTTTGGATGCATAATTAGAAAAATTGACGTGACATTTGGATTTTGAAGGCCGAAAACTTGAAAGAGCGTTCTAATAGTATATAATTTCGGAAATTTTAGCTTTGCGTAATTTTTATAATTTAGCCATAACTTTTTACTCCGATATCAGATTGAGCCGATTCCAGTAACAAGAAAAAAGACTCAAATATCTACAACTTTGTAACAAATGAAAAAAAAAAACTCAAATATAACAAATGAAAAAAGACTCAAATATCTACAACTTTGTTGTTTATAAGAATTTCTAGTTCTGAGGTTTTCAAGGTTGAAATTGGTAAAGACATCAATGTGTGTTGCATGTAATTTTAATTATTGGAAAATAAAGTAAAAAAATAAAAAATAAAAAGTTAAAATGTCATAATTCACTTTAGGTGGATTGTGATCATGTTTGTAAATTTATCAACAAAAAAATCAAAGAAAGTCAAAAAAGGAAAAAATAAATAAATTAGTAAAAGTTTGTTGTTAGTATTTGATTTGGAAAGTTTTAATTAATAATTGAGAGATGATCACTTCTACTATAAATAGAGGTGCTCACCTCTCATTTTTCTTCATGCTTTCTTTCAAAGCTCTCTTGTAAAATTTGGGAGAGAGTATCTTGTGTGTTTTATTTTTAAGCTTTCTTGTAATTTCTTTTTCTTTCGGTAATAAAATTATGCTTGTTTTTCTTCAAATCATGAGTATGACTGGACATCGGATCGGATTTGGCTCTCAAATCTGATCAAATCGTGTTTGGTTGGTTTGTCGAATTTCAGATCGGATCGAATAAATTTGATAACTATCGGATCGAATCAAATTTTATCCGATTTGATAACATATTCGAATATGATAGAGAATCTGATTTGATTATAAATCTGATAGTATATTCGATTTGATAACAAATTCGAATCGATAACGGATCCGATTCGAAAAATTGATATGAAAATTTGTAAATTCATAACAATTTTATTGAATCGGATCAGATAACTGAAAATTCAAATCAATTTTGTCAAATCAGATTTGTTATCGAATTGGATACGTTATCAAATCGAATCCACTATCAGATTCATTATCAAATCGGATGCTATATCAGATTCAGATCTGTTATCAAATCGATTTTATCTGATTCGTTAAGATATCAAATCAGATCGAATAAATCTGATTCGATTCAATAGTTATTGGATCAAATCCGATCCGATCTGATCCGATAAGGACTCAAAATCTGATCGAACCAAACAAATCAACTCTTATCGAATTGAATCAGATTTGGATTCAGTCTGATCCGAATCCGATAATGCCCACCCATAATCATGAGTAGCTAATTTTATCCTACTGTGGTAAATAGTGGAGCTGTTAATATGAGAATATAGATTAATATTATTTATATTATAATATATAATTGTAATCTGAATAAGTAATTTAAATCTGGATTAATTATTGACAAACTTTGTTACCGCCTATTTGGCTGATTTTATTTTTTGGCATAATTGAGTACCTAACTAGACTTGTTATAAATAAATGTTATCATCGCCTTTATAACTGGTTTTATATGTTTTGGCATAATTAATTCCTGAAGTAAATTAACTGGGTAATAATAACAATTTGTATATTATAAAAAGTTAGATTTCTCTATATTTGAAATATTAAGAGTGGATCTCCCAACTCCAGTATTTTAATCTATTGTTGTAGTTCAATTTAAAATTCTCCATCACTTCAAACAAATCCAATATTCTTATTTCACTCGAATTGTTATTTTGTTTTACTAAATTTATTACATGTAGATCGACCCCGGACTTACCAGGTTTTTTTATTATTTCGACACTCTTATATTTGGGAGTAAAGTACTATTTTTTAAGCGTGTCATATTTTTGGCGCCGTTGCCGGAGATTAAATTTAGTAGATAGAATAATCCTTGCATATTTTGAATTCCATCTGCCGGAGTTGAAAACCCAGTTGATCAGGAAGAAAACGAGTCTCGGCATGGCGATCGTAATCATCCTATGACACTCAGACAATTCATGAATCCCGTTAGGACAGGATCACCATCTTGCATTATTTTTCCCCCATATGCAGCACATTTCAATTTTAAGCCGGGTGTCATCCAACTTTTACCCACATTCCACGGTCTAGAATCAGAAAATCTTTATCAACATTTAAGGGAATTTGAAGAGGTATGTAACACTTGCACAAACCAAAATTGCAGCATGAATATAATTCGATTAAAGTTTTTTTCTCTTTTCTTTAAAGGATAAAGCAAAAATTTGGCTGCAGAACCTTAGGTCAGGATCCATCCGAACATGGGATGATTTGCAAGAATAATTTCTGAAAAATTCTTTCTCCCTCATAGGACAAACTCCTTTAAGAGGAGAATCACAATCTTCACATAAGAGTCGGGGGAAACATTGTACCAATGTTGTGAAAGGTTTAAAGAGATGTTGAATGTTTGTCCACATCACGGGTTTAAAACATGGAGGTTGGTTGCCTACTTCTACGAGGGTTTAACACCTCAAGGTTTAACACCACAAGTAGTGGAAATGATGTGTAATGATGAATTTACGAATAAAAATCCTGAAGATGCACTAGATTACCTAGAACAAATGGCATAGAATACACAACAATGGGACACAGTTGGCACTTATGAGTCGTCTGTAAAATCGCAGTCATCTGGTAGAGGTATGTTTAACTTTAGGGAAGATCATGAACTTTCTGCTAAATATGAATCACTAGCTAAAAAAAGTCAAGGCATTAGAAATGAGGAAAAATGATCATGTCAAGTCAATTCAAGAAGTCACTTGTTAAATCTGTAATTCAAATGAACATGTCACACACGTTTGCCCAACCTTACTGATAAGTGGTAAATGTATCACTATTTCCCACTCATTTGACCTAATATTTTTTATAGTTTCTTGAGTATTGTGAATATTTTGATGTGTTTTGTAGATAAATAAAGTTTCAGGACTCTCTGGAGGTGATTTGGGACCAAAACAGTGAAAAATGACACAAAAGGGCAAAATTGTAAATTGGCGCGTCGCGACGCCTAACATGCGCCACTCCATGCTAACGTGCGCCAGGTCCACATGTCATAATCTGAGAAGTTTGACTTTGCTAACGTGCACTGTGCCACGTGTCACCATCACAGTCGATCTGCTAACGTGCGTCGTGCCACGTGTCATCATCCTATGGTGCCGACAATCGCCATCACCACGTGTCGCCATATGTCACTCCACGTGTCAGCCATGTCATCGTCCACATCACCAGTTGACCAAGTCAACTTTGCCACATCATCATCAGCCAATCACAGCGTGCCACGTGTCATCATTCTATGGTGCCGACAATCACGTGTCGCCACGTCAGCGCCATGTCATCGCCACGTTAGCATAATCATTCAGCGCCATGTCATCGCCACGTGTCGCCATGTCATCGCCATGTCATCGCCACGTTATTTTAATTTCAGTTTTGTAATTAATTTTAATTACGTTCTATAATAGTAATAGTAATTTACTTTCTTTACTTTTACAGTTTTTACTATTCAACCATGAGGAGGTAACTTCCCCATGCTAGGGTGAAAGATAATTCTTTTACTATTGCTATTTAGATTAATCTCCATTAATTATAATATATTCACTATTTAAAATTTGACTTAATGATGATACCGCTATATTAGCCGGTTGGTAATCATTTATAAACTGGTTTTAATCTGACTAAGCAAAGATACCGCCAGATTGGTCGGTTGGTAATTAAACTTTCTTACCGCCTATATGGCAGGTTTTTGGATAAATTTTGATACCGCCTATATGGCTGGTCGGACTTAATTTGACTTAATCAGGTTACTGTCTATATGGCTGGTTGGTAATATCATCACAAGTTAATATATTATATTAAATGAGATATCTAAATTAGTAGTAGTAAAAGTAGATCCTTTTACCTTAGCATTTTATTTTATTATAATTTTACTTTTCAGTATTTATTTTACCGCATTTACTTTTCAGCATTGTAATTTATGTCTTTTATTTTTAAGTTTTTACTCGCCCTAGTTATGTGTCATAACTAAGTTAGTTATCTAGGGTTGTGATGAATTATAATATCACCGGTTTATAAGGGGTTATTTTATAGTTTGGGTAATTTAAAGGTTTACTTATTAAGTTTTAAGCTTAATGCGTCTTGTCAACTGGCCATTAATAAGATTGATCTGGTAAATCTAAAATAAACTTGACAATGGAATTTTAGGTTTCAGCCTTAGACTTAATATCTCACGATCTTCCTTGAGGATAGATAACCCTTTAATAGATTTCCTTACAGGATAAAAATATACCTGTCAAGCGGAGGTAACCTCTATTGGAACTAAATCTTAATGAATCCAGGTAATTTGGTTGACATAGACATATGGTTCAATTGGTTATACTGGATATTTGCGTCTGACCATCGACAGAGGCTTTCGCATAATTTCGTGTTCCAGGTTAGTAAACCGATTTATTACACAAACATGAAATAACCACTTCATCTTTTAAAAGATATTAGAAAGATTCACAACCCTAGATAGTTTCATAATATTGAATTTTCTTTAACCTACTTTCGTGCAATTTTATTTACTTGTTTTTAAATTTAAAATCAGCACCATTTCAAATAAATCAATCAACCTGTTAGATACTAGTAATCATTTGACCTAATAAAATTAATAGATTAGGTATTAAGTCCTCGTGGGATCGATACTTTTTATACTACTTGAACGATGCGTGCGTTTGCGTTATACGCGTGTGATTACGCCGGTTACTTACCAGCCCTATAAAAGTCTTCACGACTAAGTCAGTTCAATAAACACCTTCAATAGACCAAATCCAAACCCATACTCCCAAACCTACAATTCTGGTTGGAGAAACCATCCAAACTTCAATTAGAGGAATGATAATCAAGCACAATCATCGCAACAACCTCCCTAGATACACCAGAATTTCCAAAATTCTCAGAGTTATGCACTATATGTCTCACCACCTCGGAAAACCCTTGAGGATACCTTGCATGCATTCATTGAGAAACACAAAGCCAACAATAACCAAAATGTTCAACCATTGATTGATTTGAAAGATACATTCTCCAAAATCAAATTTGCATTGACCATTAATGAGAAAGGAAAGTTTCCTGCCCAACCACAACCAAATCCCAAGAGTCATCAAAATCGTCACGAAGGTAGTTCTGAAAGTCAACATATAGACCATGTCAAATCTATTATTACTCTTCGCAGTGGTAAGGACATCCACATACCTATTCTCGAACCTCGCAAAACTGAAAATAAATCAGATTCAGAGGGTAAAGAAGAGGTTGATGAACCATTACCCGTAGTTGAAAATAACAATTTCTATCATGCACCTCTATTTCCCCAAGCATTAAAAATAAAGAAATTGAACCATTCCCCATAGATATATGAAATATTCAAACAAATAAAGGTCAATATTCTTTTGTTAGATGTCATCCAATAGATACCATCTTATGCCAAATTTCTGAAAGACTTGTGCACCGTTAAAAAAAACATCAGGTAAGAAAGAAAGATTTTCTAGCTGAACAAGTAAGTTCTATTCTCTCAACCAATAATGCATTAAAATAAAAGGACTCTGTTGTCCAACTATTTCATGTATTATTGGAAATCAAAAAATTGAACATGTTTTGTTTGATCTTGGAGCCAGTGTCAATTTGTTTCCATTTTCGGTTTACCAACAACTTAATATTGATGAGTTAAAACCAACATCAACTACTCTTTTACTTGCCGATAGATCAGTCAAGGTACCGAAAAGAATTATGGAAGACGTGTTATTACAAGTCGATAAATTCATATATCATATGGATTTTATTATCTTGGAAACACAACCTATAACAGATCGTTATAAGACAATTCCTGTAATACTTGGTTGCCCATTTTTAGCAACAGCTAACACATTAATTGATTTCATGAATGGAATCATGAATTTATCTTTTGGCAATATGACATTGGAGCTTCATATTTTTAACATGTGTAAACAACCATATGACGATGACAACGAAAACGAAAGCATGAAACTGATTGAAACAATTTTAGAGGAGCATATTTAGGGGAGTTTATCTGATCCCATGGAAATTTATACTGCTAATTTTCTTGAATCAAGTACGCAATTAAATTCGGATATTCCTAATGATTTTTCACTTGATTCTACACAGGTACTGAAAGACGATGAAAAAAATAGAATTTGGATGAACTAGGAACACTGGAAGAAGAAAGAGATGATGAAGCACCCAAATTGGAATTAAAGATTTTTCCAGAAGGATTGAAGTATGCATTTCTTGGAGATGAACAAACTTACCATGTGGTAATTTATGCCTCTCTCACAAGCAATCAAGAAGGTAAGTTGTTAAATATGTTGAAAGAACATAAACCGGTAATTGGATGGATTTTAAAAGACATAAAATGCATTAATCCATTGATCTGCACACATAGAATACATTTAGAAGATAATGCTATGACATATCATCAACCCCAAAGAAGATTAAACCATCACATGAAAGAAGTCGTAAAAACAGAAGTCGTTAAACTTCTTGATGTAGACATTATCTACCCTATCTCCGATAGTAAGTGGGTAAGTCCTACACAAGTTGTACCTAAAAGTCTGGAATAACTGTTGTAAAAAATGATAAAGGAGAATTAATTCTAACTTGAATCCTATCTATTTGGCGTATGTACATTGACTATAGAAAATCAAATGACGCCACTAGAAAAGATCATTTTCCTTTACCATTTCTCGACCAAATTTTGGAAAGAGTAGTAGGACATCCATACTATTATTTTCTTGATGGTTACTGAGGTTATTATCAAATTCACATTGCTTTAGAAGATCAGGAAAAGACCACATTCACATGTCCATTTGGAACATTTACATTTAGGAAAATGCCTTTTGGACTTTGTAATGCACCAACAACATTCCAATGATGCATGTTAAGCATATTTAGTGACATGGTTGAACACTGTTTAGGGGTCTATATGGATGATATAATGATCGGTGGTAAACACACATGTTATGCAAGCGCACATATCGCTCAGGTAGTATAAAAATATCGATCCCACGAGGACTTAATTTATATGTTGTTAATTATTGAAGTTATTTATTTACAGGTATCTAATTGAGGTTGGAAAATAATGTTCGTTGGTTGAAGATGATTTTGATTAAATAAATAAAAATAAAAAATAAAAAATAAGAAATAAAAAAAATTAATAATAAAGAAAACATCTAGGGTTGTGAATCCGCCCAATATTACTCTAATGATGAATTGATTCTCCTATACATATGTAATAAATTAGTTTGTTAACTTGGAACGCGAAGATATGCATAAGCTTCTTCCGATGGTTGAATGCAAACACCCAAAGTAACCCAATTAACTATATTCATATGTTAACTAAGTTAACCGAATTGATTAAGGTCAAGTTCCAATTGTGGCTACACACGCCCGACGGGTATATTCCTATCTTGGAAGGAAATCTCTAATATGTGAGATCTTGAGCTATTGAATCTAAGGCTGAAAACTAAAATACATTTTCCAAATTCATTTTAAGTTTACCACATCAATCCTATTGGTGATCAGGTAACAAGAAGTATTGAGGTTAAGATTCAATAAACAAGAAAAAGCATCACAATATATAAAGAAAATCAATTATTAAACTTGTGAATATTGTGCTTCATCACTTCCCTACATTAAAAATAAAAATATTGGGTTAGAGGATCCACCTTTAATATTTCAAATGTAGAAATCTCACTTTATTATAATATAAAAATTATCAGTGTTATCCAATTAAGTCAAACAAGCCATAAAAGCGGTGTTATTATTTATCCATAAACCAGCCATATAGGTGTAAACGCTGGTTTTCGCCCGAGGTCTACAATCGAGATTTTGTATAGGGGCACTGGCGATCCTGCAAAACAAAGATATAGAATGAGCGGGAGCACTGCCCACCGGTGTGGTGGGTGCCGGGGGCACTCCGACGCTCAAGTTAGTGAAGGTAATAAGGAATTAGAAGGTGAGAAGTCAAAGGTTAGATGCTACCTTGAACTTAGTATGGTGCCGTGAGGGCGATCAGTCAGTGGTGTGGTGAGCTTGAAGATGTCTCAAGGTTGTGAGTAGGAGAGCTAGAAGTTGAATCCCCTTTTCTTCTGGAGCCTCTTCTCTTATATACACGCCTTTGTGTGCATTTATTGCTCTTTGATTGCTTGTCCATTGGGCGTCGATAACGGTTGACTTCATGAGGGGGGTTTTATTGTGTTTGCCCGTTATTGGCTGGCAACTGTTGAGTTTGTGGGTGTAGTTTATGAACTGAGGCGTTACGTGGGCCGGCCTCTGGATGGTCCTTCGGTTACGGGTGTTGGTGTTCATCGGGCCTAGGCCGACATTATGTCTTTGGGGTTTGATTAGGAGGCTTCAGGGGTGCATTTAGCAGAGGGTCTGAAGCGAAAGACCGAAATTACCCTTGGGCCAATTTTGGCCCGTATAGTTTGTCCCCTACTCTCTAAGTCAAGGAGTCATTGGCTTGGAGAGTACTTGATGCGTGTGTCACTTGGGACGAGGCCATAGTATGTAGGCGTACTCGAGTATTAATGCTGCCTATTGACTGAATTAAACGAATGTAAAGTTATGAGCTTGACTCTACATGAGCCATTGGGGAAGTACCCAGTCGACCGAACCAGATGATGGTCGGGATAATGAACTTGACTCTATCAGAGCCATTGGGGAAGTACCCAGTCGACCGAACCAGATGATGGTCGGGATAATGAACTTGACTCTACCAGAGCCATTAGGGAAGTACCCAGTCGACCGAACCAGATGATGGTCGGGATAATGAACTTGACTCTACTAGAGCCATTGGGGAAGTACCCAGTCGACCGAACCAGATGATGGTCGGGATAATGAACTTGACTCTGCATGAGTCATTGGGGAAGTACCCAGTCGACCGAACCAGATGATGGTCGGGATAATGAACTTGACTCTGCATGAGTCATTGGGGAAGTACCCAGTCGACCGAACCAGATGATGGTCGGGATAATGAACTTGACTCTACATGAGTCATTGAGGAATGTCCCCAGTTGACTGATCTAGATAAAGATTCAGGACATAAATCATACGGCATGTGTATTCAATGTTTACAACTTGACTCGATATGAGTCCATAGGGGATTACCTCAGTCGACTGGACTTGATGAGGTCAGAAAGACATTCACTTGTTTGGTATCAAAGAGGGACCAAACCGAGGCTACATGTCATATGGTCCGGAGGAAGGCCATGAATTGAACTTGATTTCATTATGAGCCAATTGGAGAGTGTTCCCGTCTACTGGACTTGATGAGGCCAAGAAGACATTAGTTATATGACATGTGTAGCCCAACAAAACATCATAAGTTGACTGCTAAATGTTTGTAATATATGCAGTAGGGCCCACAAAGTAGAGTCGACAATAGGCGAGAGTGTTTCAACAAAGCATCGAGAAAGACAAACAACAAAGAAACAAGCCTAAACGGCCCACAAAACCCAAAAAACCGGAATTGACCCAACGACCTGCACGACTACGGAAACAAGAGAGACCACGTTAAACAGGCCCATTTAAGGTTGAAAACCAAACCCCAAATTCACACAAAAGCCAGACACACGGGAATGAAATTAATCAGTCCTCCCAAATACCCACATCACCCATTTCGTGAGAGGGGCAATACAAGCAATAAAGGGGTGTGATCCCTTCAAACAAGGCCAAATACACAGCCCAAGAGACGAGAATTACAAAACAAACCAAGGCGATCGATATTCAGCCCAAAACCACTGACTAGCCAGACACTGACTACTCACACATGAAGCTTCACACACGTCAGCCCAATTGAACCGGCCCAATATTAACGCCATAAAAACCAAGGCGATCGATCTTCAGCCCAAAACCAAGCCACAATCGACCCATCAGAAGAAAATAAACAGCCCTGAAGAATCAGACGGTTCAAATTTGTGGCCCATCCAGAACCACACACAACTAGGTACGAGGCCCAATCAAGGGACCACCGACCCACAATCAAGCCTTTTGCAGCTTTTAGCTTCACGCCTTTTTGACCCATAACTCCACCACACGACAAATCAAGCCGCAAGCAGGAAGCCCAGCCCCACCATGGTCATGAGAAGAAGCAATCAACCAGCCCACACATCAGCCAGCCTAATTAACGACCAAATTTATGGCAAACCACCAGGTCAAAACCCAGCCCAAAACAATGCCAAGAAGCCACACGCCCAAGCAGCTGAACAACAGTCCAAGCCTTTAATTGGACCTTATCAAAACCCAACTAAGCCCAAGAATAACCAATTGTTTTATATGCCCACGGGCCATAGGAACCCAAAAGAAAGTAATTGGAATCCCACATCGCCCATTGCAAGAAAATGAACAAACTTACTCTACAAAATGCTGTCAGTGAGGCTATTTAGATAAGGGTCCAGACCCTCTGAAAATTCCAACCTCGCAAGACAGAGGAGTTGGAGCCCCCTGAGAACGAAATCAGTTTGGAGGGCGAGGCCCCCATTTCTTTCATGCCAAATACAGTACCCCGAGGCCGATAGTAAGAGCCTAGCGACCAAACTAATCGGGCCTCCCTTCTTCTTGAGCTTTGTGGCTGCCCATTGCAAAAGGTTTACCCATCGCTGATGAGACTTTGCATTCGAAGAATATAACTCACAAGAAGCATCTATATTCACATTTGCTGCAGGCGTGTCGGCTGGAAACGTGTAAATTGGCTAGAGGCATACACGTGATTGGAGGCATGCATGGGATACGTGGCTTGCTTATCTTCAGCGCGCAATGCCTTATGTCATGGTTTGATCGAATGGGCTGGCTGGGTAAGTGGGCCCGTTGATAGGCGCGAGACCTGTATATTCACGTGGGCATCTTTCTTCACGTGGTGTCAGTGTGGCTTTGGCACGAGGGGTCTGGCTTATTCCTTGATTACATGTATTCATGCTACTCAACTTTTCACAACGTGTGCCCCATTATCGAGTGCTACATCCCACAGTCGACGTTTACAATATAGAGCATGAACTTGTGCGCGTGAACTGTGTAGCATCTTCGTGGGCCTATCTTCGCATGTTTGGGCTGGTTTATTGGCAGCTTCCTCGTGTGATTTTTCTGTAATATAAGTGGATCTCGCTGTGGGCCTATCTTCGAATGTTTGGGCTGGTTTGTTGGCAGTTTCCTCGTGTGATTTTTCTGTAGTATAAGTGGATCTCGCAGCATGTGTAAAGTGCTTTGGCTAGTGAGGCATCTTATTGGGCAGTGAGCGTGTCGATGCCATTCTTCATTTGCATATGTTGTAGAGAGCTGTTCTCTTCTAAATTATCAGTCATTCCCTAGACCTAATGAGGGTCCATGGTGCTTATGTAGACTGGACTTTGAAGAGGGTCGATCGATTGAATCTGATGGAGGTTTAAGAAGGTTCTCTATTCTACTAGGCCTTTCCATGTCATCTAGAGAAGAGTACAATCCTTCCACTCATGTCTGGAATAGATGACACCCTTCCATGTCGTATAGATCAGTAGTCTGAAGAAGATGACCTCACATCTATGTCGTCTGGGGGAGATGGTAAATCATACACATCATCCGGAGTAGCAATTTTCTTCGTCTTTTGGAGAAGATGTCGACCTTTGGATGTGGTGTGGAGTTGATAACTACATTGTCGTATGGAGAAAATGACTATCCTCTTATGTTATTTGGGGGAGATAACAATCAACCGACGTAGTATGAAGTTGTTGGCAATCCATTTTATCATATATGCAATTGGTCTATGTTTTATTTAATGGTTCCTCAGTCAAGCTAAGTCTTCTTCCATCTCACGTCGGATGGGATCTTAAACAGGTGTCAAAGCTGGTGTGTCGAGTAGAATCTTTAACAAGTGACAAGCTACACAAAGTAATATCAATTTGGACATCCTAATTAACATTCTAATATCGGGTAGGACATTCCTAACAAGTTATATGCCAAACATTGTGAATGTCGCCTGAGACATCCATAACCAGTACCTAGTTGTAAATCGTTGTGTCGACTGGGACACCCATAGCATACTACAAATTGTAATACCAACCATGACATCTATCACAAGTCTCATGTCTTTCTAATGTCGACTGGGACTTTATTAAAAAGTAGAAGCCATACCTGGCAATGTTAACTGGGATGTCCACGCCAAGACTTCATTCGGGTACCGTCGATTGGGACATTCTCCTCATGCCAGACTCATCGCTTTATCACATGTGGTAAATGATGGGAAATATAATTCCATTGAAGGGAGACGCCTTGATCCTATTGTAGGTCTATGAGACTATGGTCGAATGGAGTCTAGAATTGATGACACTCATTTCATATAACCTTTCATGACACCTAGAGGAGATGGAAATCCTCTCATGTTGTTTCAAGAAGATGACACAGCCTTTATATCGTACAAAGGGGATTGAGATTCATCTATGTCGTCTGATGAATATGAAAACCTTCAAATATAATAAGATGTTGATAACAATCCTATAACGTAGTCTGATGCTATCTCTGCTCGGTTTTTCCTTATTGGTAATCTGACTTCAGGTAGATTGGAGATAATTGCTCCCTTGAACTCTTGCATTTCCTTTCGCATAGAGGAGATGACTAATTGTGATCAATCTATTGGAGGGATATGGCTTCTTCTTCGGTGATTTTGTGGACGGTCGTCTGATGGTGGATTTCCGCTTGCCCCATTGTTAAATGCTTCTAAGGGATCATATCAAATTATTAGGATTTTTGGGGTGACCCGTAGCCTCGCGCCTTTAGGAGGTTGAAGAAATGCGCTCCAATGTTTGTTAATTATCTTTGGAGGATGGCTAATTTGGTGATCATAAGATTTGGACTCTGCTCGTTGCGCGACGCCATATAAGTATGAGTGTCTGAAAGGATCGTAGATGGAGAAATCATCGCATGCTATGAATCGCTAAGGCCCCACGGTGGGCGCCAAATTGTAGACGCTGGTTTTCGCCCGAGGTCTACAATCGAGATTTTGTATAGGGGCACTGGCGATCCTGCAAAACAAAGATGTAGAATGAGCGGGAGCACTGCCCACCGGTGTGGTGGGTGCCGGGGGCACTCCGACGCTCAAGTTAGTGAAGGTACTAAGGAATTAGAAGGTGGGAAGTCAAAGGTTAGATGCTACCTTGAACTTAGTATGGTGCCGTGAGGGCGATCAGTCAGTGGTGTGGTGAGCTTGAAGATGTCTCAAGGTTGTGAGTAGGAGAGCCCGAAGTTGAATGTCCTTTTCTTCTGGACCCTCTTCTCTTATATACACGCCTTTGTGTGCATTTACTGCTCTTTGATTGCTTGTCCGTTGGGCGTCGATAACGGTTGACTTTATGAGGGGGGTTTTATTGTGTTTGCCCGTTGTTGGCTGGCAACTGTTGAGTTTGTGGGTGTAGTTTATGAACTGAGGCGTTACGTGGGCCAGCCTCTAGATGGTCCTTCAGTTACGGGTGTTGGTGTTCATCGGGCCTGGGCCGACATTATGTCTTTGGGGTTTGATTAGGAGGCTTCAGGGGTACATTTAGCAGAGGGTCTGAAGCGAAAGACCGAAATTACCCTTGGGCCAATTTTGGCCCGTACAATAGGCGGTAATCATTCGTCACCTAAATACCTACCATATAAGCGGTGTCACATTATGTCAAATAAATAAAACCAGCTATAAAGACGGTATCAACATTAATTCAAATTATTAAATTACAATTTCCATATTATAAAGTATGTGAGATTAATCTACCTTATCATATTAAAGGTTTCACCCTTTTATCCCAGCGAAATAAAGAAAGTAAAAACACACAAACTATTATTACTAAAAATAAAAATACATAATTAAAATATAGAAAATAAACACACAAGATACAATCCTCAAGTTCCTTAAATAGAAACCCTAAGGAAAGTATAAATTTACAAATGAAATGGTTTGGTATTTATAGGCAAAGAAAAGGCTTCCATCAATTTCTCCTTTAAACACTCCACCAAACACTCCACAAAACACTCCACCAAACATGCCACCAAACACTGCACCAAACATGCAAGCATGTTTGGTGGAAGTTTGACAATTGTAATTGTCATTTTCCATTTTTTTTGTAATGACTTTAGTAATTACACATAACATAATTTCAGATTCTTCATCAATTTCGGTCATGAAACCTTCAGAATTTGAAACTCACCTCAATCCGATATCGGAATAAAAAATTATGGCCAAAATACGAAAATTACGCAAAGCTGAAATTTTCGAAATTGTACTTCGTTACAACGCCATTTCAAGTTTCCAACCTCCAAAATCCAAATGTCAAGTCCAGTTTTTCCTTTATTTGTTCCACATTTCGTTTTGATTGATTCCATTGAGTCCTGATTTTATTTTATCTGTAAATAAAATAAAAACACATCAAAACGTTCATAAAACTCGAGAAACCATACAAAATATTAAGTAAAAGGGGTGGTAAAATTGATATATTTTTCACTCATCATATAACTATTTTTGGGAACTCATTTGATAATTACTTGAATAATTTGGAAAATATTTTGAAAAGATGTGAAGAAAAAATGACTTATGTTAAACTGGGAAAAATGTCATTTCATGACTAATTCGGGAATTATTTTAGGACACATTGTGTCATCTAAAGGTATTGAGGTTGACAATGCAAAAATAAAGGAAATCTCTAAATTTTCACCACAAAAAATAGTTAGAGAAATTTATTCTTTCTTAGCACATATAGGATTTTATAGGAGGTTCATAAAAAACTTTAGTACCATATCCAGACCCTTGTGTCACATCTTATTAAAAGATGCAACATTTGAATGGACAGAAGAATGTCAAAAATCATTTAAAAGATTATCAGTCTTCTGATTTATGCTCATATCATGCAATCCTCTGATTGGTCTTTGCCTTTTGAGCTAATGTGTGATGCCAGTGATTATGCAGTTGGCGCAGTATTAGGACAAATAAATGAAGGTAAGCCATATGTAATTTATTATGCAAGTAGAACTTTAAACAATGCAAAAATGAATTACACTACTACGGAAAAAGAACTATTTGCTATAATATTTGCATTGGATAAATTTCGATCATATTAATTGGCTCCTCAACCGTTTTTTATTCTGACCATGCTGCTGTTAGATATTTGATGTCTAAACAGGATGCAAAGCCAAGATTACTACGATGGAATTTGTTGCTTCAAGAATTCAATCTCACAATCAAGGACAAAAAAAGAGCAGAGAATGTAGTTGCAGATAATTTATCGAGACTCACAAAAGAGTCATCAATTGACACAACTCATATCAATAACTTTTTTCCTGATGAATTTTTATTTTCTGTAAATATAATGCATTGGTATGCTAATATTGTCAATTTTCTTGCAACAGGAAAAATTCCTCCAAATTGGAGCCATCAAGACAAGAGAAATTTTTACCAAAGTCAAAAGATTCTACCGGGACGATCCATATCTGTTCAAGTATTGTGCCCTGATCAAATTTTCCGACGATGCATACCGGACAATAAGATAAGTGGTTTTACTTTTTTTTGTTATTCAGAAGCATGTAGAGGTCATTTCTCATCTAATAAAACCGCTGTAAAATCTTGCAATGTGTATTTTATTGGCCCACCATTTTTAAAGACACCCGTACTTTTTATAAAACTTGCGAAAATTGTCAAAAGTTGGGATCCATTTCAAAAAGAAACATGATGCCTTTAAATCCTCATCATCGAAATCTTTGATTGTTGGGGGATAATTTCATGGGTCCATTTCCACCGTCATTTGGATTTTTATAGATTTTGGTTGCAGTCGATTATGTCTCAAAATGGGTTAAGGCGATTCCTTGTCGAAACAATGATCACAAAACTGTGATTAAAGTTTTAAAAGAAAATATTTTAAATCGATTTGGAATCCCTCGGGCTATTATAAGTG
This sequence comes from Zanthoxylum bungeanum, assembly GCA_019454045.1. NCBI lineage: Eukaryota > Viridiplantae > Streptophyta > Magnoliopsida > Sapindales > Rutaceae > Zanthoxylum > Zanthoxylum bungeanum. The sequence goes on from SKCR01045845.1 coordinate 29,744, forward strand.
ATGGAGGTAAACACTTTTGTAACAGACCTTTTGAGTCCTTAATGAAAAAGTATGGAGTTACACATAAAGTTACTCCTCTTATCACCATCAGAAAAATGGTCAAGTTGAACTAGCAAATAGGGAAATAAAATAAATTTTAGAAAAAACGGTCAACCCAAATCTCAAAGATTGGTCACTTCGACTGACTGATGCACTTTGGGCATACTGACAACTTTCAAAACATCTTTGGGAATGTCTCCATATCGTCTAGTTTATTGAAAACCTTATCATTTGCCTGTAGAACTTGAGCATAAGGCATATTGGGCTATTAAAACATTAATTCAAACATTGAAAATGCCAGTCATGAACGTAAACTGAAATTAAATGAACTTGAAAAATTAAGGAATGATTCATATGAGAATGCAAAAATTCTTAAAGCTAAATGAAGGCCTTTCATGACAGTCAATTTCACGAAAAATATTTGAAATTGGTAAACAAAATTTATTTTATAATTCTCGTCTTCATTTATTTCCTGGAAAATTGAAATCCAAATGGAGTGGCCCATTTATTGTGAAGCACATTTATCTATATGGGGCTATTGACATTGAGAATCCTAGGGATGATGATGTATTTAAAATGAATGGACAATGTCTGAAACCATTTTTGGAGTGTTCAAATTTTCAAGAATCTTTTTTCCTTTCAAACCCAATGTACCGTGATTGAAGTTTTTTCTTTTATTTTCTTTTGTATTGTCTAATTTCTAATTTTCTTGAGTTTTGCAGCATATTTTATCTTTTCACTTTTTTTTCATAATCTTGCACGCCGGTTTTGCATTAGGATCTTCAGTTGCACTCCCCCCAAACTGAACTGATTGTTGTATCATCTGAATGCATTTTGATGTCACATGTATTTGTTGGTAAGAGAGGAAGTACAATACATGATATGAAGTTGTCAACCACCGGAATAATTCTGCCTCGAATGGGAATTGGTGGTGCAACCTCAAAATGCTTGATTGTTCATGTTGATTAGTGCTTCTTGGCCTTCTCGCATTTCCCTTCTCAACTGTCTGATTGTTCTTTTCTTTCAATTTCTCGGTCAGCGGACAGATTTCAAAGCTTCTGGTTCTTCTCATGTAGTGTCTGAGAACCTAAAACACAAGAAAACAAAAATAATAAGTAAAAATAAATTAGACACAAGTAATGTATCTAACCCCAAAATTAATAGTAAAAGATAAATAAGTCCCCGACAACGGTGCCAAAAACTTGATCGGTGGTAAACACACACACGTTACGCAAGCTCACGTATCGCTCAAGTAGTATAAAAATATCGATCTCATAAGGACTTAATTTCTATGTTGTTAATTATTGAAGTTATTTGTTTACAGGTATTTAATTGAGGTTGGAAAGGAATTTTCGTTGGTTGAAGGTGGTTTTGATTAAATAAATAAAAATACAAAATACAAAATAAGAAATAAGAAATAAAGTAAATTAATAATAAAGAAAACATTTAGGGTTGTGAATCCGCCCAATATTACTCTAATGATGATTGATTCTCTTATACATGTGTAATAAATTAGTTTGTTAACTTGGAACACGAAGATATGCATAAGCCTCTTCCGATGGTCGAATGCAAACACCCAAAGTAACCCAATTAAATATATTCATATGTTAACTAAGTTACCCGAATTTATTAAGGTCAAGTTCCAATTGTAGTTACCCACGCCCGACAGGTATATTCCTATCCTGGAAGGAAATCTCCTAGATGTGAGATCGTGAACTATTGAATCTAAAGCTGAAACCTAAAATCCCTTTTCAAAGTTCATTTTAAGTTTACCACATCAATCTTATTGGTGATCGGACAACAAGAATCATTAAGGTTAAGATTCAACAAGCCAAAGCATCACACATATATAAGAAAATCAATTATTAAACTTGTGAATATTGTGCTTCATCACTTCCCTAGATTAAAAAATAAAAATGTTGGGGTTAGAAGATACACCTTTAATATTTCAAATGTAGAAATCTCACTTTATTATAATATAGAAATTATCAATGTTATCCAATTAAGTCAAACCAGCCATAAAGGCGGTGTTATTATTTGTCCATAAATCAGCCATATAGGCGGTAATCATATGTCACCTAAATACCGACCATATAAGCGGTGTCACATTATGTCAAATAAATAAAACCGGCTATAAACGCGGTATCAACATTAATTCAAATTATTAAATTACAATTTCCATATTATAAAGTAAGTGAGATTAATCTACCTTATCATATTAAAGGTTTCACCTTTTTACCCCAGCGAAATTAAATTAGCTAAACATAAAAGAAAGTAAAAACACACAAACTATTATTACTAAAAATAAAAATACATAATTAAAATATAGAAAATAAACACACACGATACAATCCTCGAGTTCCTTAATAGAAACCCTAAGGAAAGTATGAAATTTAAAAATGAAATGCTTTGTATTTATAGGCAGAGAAAATGCTTCCACCAATTTCTCCACCAATTTTCCACCAAACACTTCACCAAACACTCCACCAAACATGCCACCAAACACTTCACCAAACACTCCACCAAACATGCCACCAAACACTCCACCATGTTTGGTGGAAGTTGACAATTGTAATTGTCATTTTCCATTTTTTTTATTTTTGATAATGACTTTGTAATTACACATAACACAATTTCAGATTTTTCATCAATTTCGGTCATGAAGCCTTCAGAATTCGAAACTCTTATGACATCAAAATTTTAGATCTTTGAGTCGTCTTTAATCTGGAACTGAATCACCTCAATCCGATATCGGAATAAAAAGTTATGGCCAAAATACGAAAATTGCGCAAAGTTGAAATTTTCGAAATTGTACTTCATTAGAACGTCATTTCAAGTTTCCAACCTCCAAAATCCAAATGTCAAGTCTAGTTTTACCCTTATTTGTTCCACATTTCGTTCTGATTGATTCCATTGAGTCTCGATTTTATTTTATCTGTAAAATAAACAAAAACACATAAAAACGTTCATAAAACTCGAGAAACCATACAAAATATTAAGTAAAATGGGTGATAAATATTGATATATTTTCCACTTAACATATAACTATTTTTGGGAACTCATTTGATAATTGTTTGAATAATTTGGAAAATATTTTGAAAAGATGTGAAGAAAAAATGACTTATGTTAAATTGGGAAAAATGTCATTTCATGACTAATTTGGGAATTGTTTTGGACACATTGTGTCATCTAAAGGTATTGAGGTTGACAAGATAAAAATAGAGGTAATCTCTAAATTGCCACCACAAAAACAGTCAGAGAAATTTATTCTTTCTTAGCACATGCAAGATTTTATAGGAGGTTCATAAAAAACTTTAGTACCATATCCAGGCCCTTGTGTAACCTCTTATTAAAAGATGCAACATTTGAATGGACAAAAGAATGTTAAAAATCATTTGAAAAGATTATCAGTCTTTTGAAATCTGCTCCTATCATGCAATCCTCTGATTGGTCTGTGCCTTTTGAGCTAATGTGTGATGCCAGTGATTATACAGTTGGCGCAGTATTAGGACAAAGAAATGAAGGTAATCCATATGTAATTTATATGCAAGTAGAACTTTAAACAATGCACAAATGAATTACACCACTACGGAAAAAGAACTACTTGCTGTAATATTTGTATTTGATAAATTTCGATCATATTTAATTGGTTCATCAACCGTTGTTTATTCTGACCATGCTGATGTTAGATATTTGATGTGTAAACAGGATGCAAAGCCAAGATTACTATGACATATTTTTTTTGCTTCAAGAATTCAATCTCACAATCAAGGACAAGAAAGAAGCAAAGAATGTAGTTGCAGATAATTTATCGAGACTCACAAATGAGTCATCAATTGATACAACCCCTATCAATGACTTTTTCCTGATGAATTTTTATTTTATGTAACAATACATTGGTATGCTAATATTGTCGATTTTCTTGCAACAGGAAAATACCTCTAAATTGGAGCCATCAAGACAAGAGAAATTTTTTACTGAAGTCAAAAGATTCTACTGGGACGATCCATATTTGTTGAAGTATTGCCCTGATCAAATTTTCCGACGATGCATACCAGACAGTGAGATAAGTGGTGTTACTCAGTTTTGTTATTCATAAGCATGTAGATGTCATTTCTCATCTAATAAAACCGCTGTAAAAATCTTACAGTGTAGATTTTATTGGCCCACCATTTTTAAAGACACCCATACTTTTTGCAAAACTTGTGAAAATTGTCAAAAGTTGAGATCCATTTCAAAAAGAAACATGATGCTTTTAAATCCTCGTCATCGAAATATTTGATTGTTGGGGGATAGATTTCATGGGTCCATTTCCATTGTCATTTGGATTTTTATATATTTTGATTGCAGTCGATTATGTCTCAAAATGGGTTAAGGCGATTCCTTGTCGAAACAATTATCACAAAATTGTGATTAAATTTTAAATAAAATATTTTAAGTCGATTTGGAATCCCTCAGGCCATTATAAGTGATTGAGGTAAACACTTTTGTAACAGACCTTTTGAGTCCTTAATGAAAAAGTATGGAGTTACACATAAAGTTTTTACCTCTTATCACCGTCAGACAAATGTTCAAGTTGAACTAGAAAATAAGAAAATCAAACGAATTTTAGAAAAAATTGTCAACCCAAATCACAAAGATTGGTCACTTCGACTGATTGATGCACTTTGGGCATACCGAATAACTTTCAAAACATCTTTGCGAATGTCTCTCTATCGTCTAGTTTATGGAAAACCTTGTCATTTTCCTGTAGAACTTGAGCATAAGGCATATTGGGCTATTAAAGCATTCATATCAAACCTTGAAAATGTCAGTCATGAACGTAAACTGCAATTAAATGAACTTGAAGAATGAAGGAATGATTCATATGAGAATGCGAAAATTCTTAAAGCGAAAACGAAGGCCTTTCATGATAGTCGAATTTCACGAAAAAATATTTGAAATTGGTCAAAAAAATTTACTTTATAATTCACGTCTTCATTTATTTCCTGGAAAATTGAAATCCAAATGGAGTGGCCCATTTATTGTGAAACACGTTTATCCATATTGGGCCATTGACATTGAGAATCCTAGGGATGATGATGTATTTAAAAGGGAATGGACAATGTCTGAAACCATTTTTGGAGTGTTCAAATTTTCAAGAATCTCTTTTCCTTTCAAACCCAGTGTACCGTGATTGATGTTTTTTCTTTTCTTTTCTTTTGTATTTTTCTAATTTCTATTTTTCTTGTTTTAGTTTTACCGCATTTTTTTGTCTTCCACTTTTTGTCAGAATCTTGCACGCTGGTTAAATAGTGGATAACGGTACTCTGTGACTCTAAGTCGGTTCTTTCAGTTTCTTAAAATTACTGATACCCTAAAATCAAGGCAGTGAAAAAACTCTCGCAAAACTCCACAAATATTTTCCTTCTCTCCCCCAAAATGCTCTGATGAAAATTTACAAAGCACCCACCGAAAGAATAAGGCTTCTTATGATCCATGGTATTCCTATTGATATTCGTTAGGTAATTGAAGCAATGGTTCGCTTGACAAGTGAGTCATCTGACTCTTTTATTTCTTACATGGCTGGTTTAGGGAAAACCACTCATGCTAAAAAACAAAGAGCTAAACAATTAGGTGTTTATTATAAATACGCACGCTGGACGTGCAACACTCATTGTCGTTCTTTAGGAATTGTGTCTGACAATCGCGAAGATAAAACTCAAGTCATTAGAGATGGCTTGAGTAAAGAGTCTTTAGATGATATATCACTGACTTCTGAAAAGCATCCTAGTGGACATGTTCATCGAGTAATTCACAATTTGCATACACAATTTCAAAAAGAAAGACAATAATACAGTCTCGGGAGTCTGACTTTAAAACCATGTTTGCCAATTTATAAGAAAATTGGATGGGAAGCATATCCCCGACCCATAGAGGGCGTTCAAGTAGTTACTGGACGTAAAACCAGAGGAAGATGTGAGCCACAATCACAACTACCAATACATATTTTTCAATTTATTGCTTTGGCTTCCTTTATTTTAAATTACTGTTTTGATTTATTTAATTTACTGTTTTGATTTCCTTTACTTTTGCCGACAATATCTATACTTTTTGACTTTCACGATCTATTATATTGTTCATCTGACAATTAATATTTTACAAGTACTAATGCATTTATCACTCACCCTTTTCAGGATCTATAAATTCAGCTCGTCATTTCTCTCTTCGTCACATCCAGATAAGAGAAAGATTAAAGATGGATAAAACTTCAAGACGACGAGTCACCAATATCTGTGTCTTTTTTGTGAACTAGCTTTGGAACTAAACCAAAACTTGTTGAGACTGCATAAGAATTGGGTAGAGTTATGGCAAAAAAAACATGCACTTAGTATATAGTAGTGGCAATCTTGGATTGATGAGATGTGTTTCAAAGGTCGTATATGAAGGTGGTAGTCAATTTTTAGGGATCATTCCAAAACCTTTGACAAAGGAAAACCTCATCAGAAAATCAAATGAAGAAGAATGCAATGTCTCATGTATGTTTGAAAGACTTACTAAAATGATCAATCATGCTGATGGTTTTATTGTTTTACCAGGTGGGCTGGACATGTTGGAAGAAATATTCACAGTTGCGTCATGGGGGAAAAAACTAATTGGACTACTTAATGTTGATGGCTTTTTCGATTTTCTTTTGTATTTCTTGAGGATGCCAAAAGAAATGGGTTTATTTCAAAATCGGTAAAAGATATTTTCCTAACTGTAAGAAAAACTGATGATTTAATTTATCAACTCTTAGCTTATTAACCAAAAATCGATCCAATTCTTTTCAAGTTGAACTGGTCTGGCAACGATCGTGGCAAGAAGCGTAGAGTGGACTTGAATATTAATCTGTAATTTTTTCTTTTAAATAGTCATAGATTCAATTGTCAAATCCACACTAGCCAGGTAATGTCTTTTAAACTCAACTTCTTTTTCAGATATTGGGGAGTCTCAAATTGGTTCGGGGGAGAGGATAGTTGATTAGATCATTTTAATTTTTATGTTTCGTGACTGTGTTTTTCGTTCAAAAAAATCATTTTTGTGCTGATTTTTTTTGTCAAACAAAAAAATACACACAAACTAACAACAAATTTTTGACTAATCAAGTGGAATTATTATTCACAGGTGGCTGTGTAAGGAGTTTTCGCTCCTGAGATGCACCTCAAAATAATTCGTAACAAGTTATTTTTGTTCCTTTCTTTTTGAATCATTTAAATTTGTGAATTCTCCATAATATTGATTAAATTTGATCTTCATATGCTCATTTGACAGGTATTATCAACATACATGGTAACATATAAACATGGGTTGTAAGTGAAAATTTTGTAATATTCAGTTCTCTAGTTTGTTAGTGGTAGCACCTAAAGGTAGTGAAATTTTTATTTTTATTCACACAAAAAAATCTAACCATGCTTTTACTCAGTAACCGGACATCTTGCCTCAGCAAGCAGTGATTGTTCGTGTAAAACGATAGAGCTTGAATTAGTTTAATTAAAAAAAATGATAATAATCAAGTTTTTACTTAGTAACCGGACATCTTGCCTCAGTAAGCAGTGATTGTTCGCGTAAAACGGTATAGCTTGAGTTTATATTAAATATATATATATATATGTGTGTGTGTGTGTGTGATAGAGAGAGAGAATAAGTTTGATTTCATAGCCTCTCTAACTCGAGTAATTAAGTCCGTATGGGTATTTTAACACTTAGTGCCCTAAGACCAACTGGTCTGGGAGTCACTAGCCAAAAGCTTGTTACATGGGTTAAAAAGAAAGCTTAAGGAATCAGACACTTCTTCTTTTTAACATCTGAAATCCGAGTAATAAAGTATGTAGGGGTGTCTTAACACCTAGCGCCTTAAAGCCGACTGGTTTGGGATTCATTGGCCCAAAGCTCGATACAAGAATTAAAGATGTATTATAAAAAAAATATTTGTATTTATACATAAACTTTCATTGATAAAAGATGTGAACTCTAATATAATCTTAGGACAAAAATATTACTCTCTTTTCAACAAGACCTGTGAATATTGTGGGTACAATAAATTGATTGATACCTTGTTTTATGTGTGTATGGAAGAAAGGTAAAAGGTACATGAGAATTTATTTATTTGATCATTTAGAAAGAAAGAAAATAATTATTAATTTGGATAAGAATTTGTCTTTTTAAAGTCTTTCCCTTATATCACTAAGGACTAGTAATAAACTGGTTGGGGGTGTGATGAACATTTAAAAGTGTACACTTAATAAAATATAAACTAATCATTTTACACTTATAATTTCATTAATCCCCTTAATTTAACATATTTGTAAAATAATAATTAAATTTATGTTTTATATATTTTTATTGTGATTTTTATTTCTTATGTAGGTGAAATAATAATTTGGATGCATAACGAGAAAAATAGACATGACATTTGGATTTTGGAGGCCGGAACCTTGAAATGGCGTTCTAATAGTGTACAATTTCGAAAATTTTAGCTTTGCGCAATTTTCGTAATTTGGCCATAACTTTTTACTTTGATATCGGATTGAGCCAATTCCAGTTCCAGATGAAAGAAACTCAAATATCTACAACTTTGTTGTTTATAAGAATTTCTAGTTATGAGATTTTCAAGGTCGAAATTGGTGAAGACATCAATGTGTGTTGCATGTAATTTTAATTATTCGAAAATAAAGTAAAAAAAATAAAAAGTTGAAATGTCATAATCCACTCTAGTTGGATTGTGATTATGTTTGCAAAATTATCAACCAAAAAAAAATCAAAAAATGAAAAAGAAAAAGAATAAATTAGTAAAAGCTTGTTGGTTTGTATTTGATTTGGAAAGTTCTAATTAATAATTGAGAGATGAGTACTTCTACTATAAATAGAGGTGTCCACCTCTCATTTTTTTCATGCTTTCTTTCAAAGTTCTCTTATAGAATTTGGGAGAGAGTATCTTGTGTATTTTATTTTTAAGCTTTCTTGTAATTTCTTTTTCTTTCGGTAATAAAATTATGCATGTTTTTCTTCAAACCATGAGTAGTTAATTTCATTCTACTGGGTTAAAGAGTGGGGCTCTTAATATGAGAATATAGATTAATATTATTTATATTATAATATATAAATTGTAATCTGAATAAGTAATTTATATCTGGATTAATTATTGACAAACTTTATTACCGCCTATATGGCTTGTTTTATTTTTTGTCATAATTGAGTACCTAACTAACTGGACTTGTTATAGAAAAATGTTATCACCGCCTTTATGACTAGTTTTATATATTTTGGCATAATTAATTCTTGAAGTAAATTAACTGGGTAATAATAACAATTCGTATCTTATAGAAAGTAAGATTTATCTATATTTGAAATATTAAGAGTGAATCTCATAACCCCAATATTTTAATCTATTGTTGTAGTTCAATTTAAAATTTTTCACCACTTCAAACAAATCCAATATTTTATTTCACTCAAATTATTATTTTGTTTCACTAAACTTATTTCATGTGGATTGACCCCGGACTTACGGGTTATTTTATTACTTCGATACTCCTATATTTGAGAGTAAAAAATAAATTTTTAAGCGTGTCAATAGTCTAAACAACGACTTAATATGAGGAAATGGCATGCAAATAAATTATTTAATATAATCAATTCAAACAAAACAAAAAAAAATGTGAAAAAATACACACATAATATAGTTTTGAAGGAAAAATTATAGACCTCATTTATGTTAGTGTCATAGCACTCAATGAAAGATTTTGATGATGCAACACAGAAGAGACTTCGACGCACATTAGTGAGCTTACAAAAAGATGTCGAAGCAATTTGCGATGAATAGAAAACGGATGTGAAGACCCAATCGCTTATTGAAGAAAATCTTATGTGTCATTAGCTTAGGGTTGTCTTTATAAGTGAGTTGATAATTTAATTCTCTAAGCTCATAGGACATATGCACATTCATTTAGACGCATTAGGGTCATGTGTAAAATATTTTCAACTTTTGAATCATATATTTTCTACATTGAGACCGACATACAGGTCTCTAATACCGGTATACTAATGACCCTACTCTACCTTGGCAGATTTGTAAGTTTTTTGGAATCAGGTTTATTCATATCGGTCTTCCATACTGGTCAGTTGGAGTTTGCACAGCTACTGGAACTGAGACAGTTCATACCGGTCCTCATACCGATGAGCTAACCAGCATATCGGCCTATATATCGGTCATTAATTCAGTATTACGCTTTAATATTTGACGGTAATATAGCTGTTACATTTGTAAGACCGGCATATTGGCCTTTATAGATTGATATATCGGTCTCAAATAAAGAGCATGGGCAGTTTTACACATTTACCATATATTGATCCCCGAATCCATTTTTTCCCAGTTCTTGCACCTTCACATAATTTTCTCTAAGGCAAAAATAGAGAGTTTACTAAATCTTCTTGATCATACACTCTCATCTTAATCAAGCTCACACATTACACCTTCATATCATTTTGTGAGCTTAGTTATTTGGGTTAGCAACTCACATCTTGAATCTTCTTATCTTTTGTGAGTGCGCAAGTGAGTTATAAACTTTTATTATTCAAACACTTGAGGTTAGGAAATTATTTTATGAGTGGGCATACTCAAAATGGTGATTATTGTAAAGATTTGAGAGTGAGCCATCGAAAAACTCTTGTGTAAAGGTTTGAAGTGAACCTATGAGACAAAACTCTTAGTTGTGAGTGAGCCACTGAAAACTTGATGTAAGTTATGGATTCAACTTAGTTAAAAGCTTCAAGCGTGGCTTGGGGGAGTGAACGTAGGCAAAGAGTTGGTCGAACCATTATAAATCATCGATGTCAATTTCTCTAACTCTTACTCTTTTATTTATTGCAAGTTTTATTTTATATATGCATATTATTTATAAACTTGCTTTTGGAATTAATTGTTAAATTCATCAATTTGGGAAATTGATCACTAAGCTAAATTGGTAAAGCTACTAATTTAGTAGCGTAAAATTAACAAGAATTTTAATTCCGTAATATTAGGCTATCACCCAATTCACCACATCTCTTGGGTATAGAGTTATTTGTCTAAGTGTGCTTGTAGGTAATTTCAATTGGTATCAGAGTGAGCTGTTCTCAACAAAGACCTAACTGTCCGAGAATCGATCATTGCCTCTACAAGCCACTCAATAAATCTTGCTGATGGATTTTCAACAATTAGACCTCCCTTTTACACCGAAACTAACTATAGCTATTGGAATATGAGGATGTTGAACTATTTTTTTGCCGTTGATGTGAAATCATTCAAAGTAATCATAAAAGACATTAGAATGACAATGAATAAGGATAGCAATGGGTGGAGTTTCTTAAGCCGCAATTTTAATAGATCGATGAGAATTTCATGGAAGCCTCCATAAATACTAAGGCACTCAACCATCTACGTTGTGTAATTGATATGAGCCAAATCAATAAGCTTCCAGTGTTTGGAAATGCATATGAATTGTGGAAGTCTTGGAAATGGTAAATGAGGGCACAAACCAAGTCAATGAATCAAAGATAAATTGGTTCATGTGTGAGTTGGATAGCTTCAAAATGAAACCCGGTGAAAATATTGAGCATATGATTTCTAGATTCACAATGATCATGAATCAACTTAGTGCTTTAGGAAAAAGCATTAACTCTAGTGATAAAGTGAAGAAAATTCTTAGGTTACTCTCTAAAGAGAATATAATTTGCACATTCTTCATCAAAGAATCAAATAATATCAACAATTTGAAATTGGATGATTTGGTGGGAAAATTATTAGAATATGAGATGGAGCTCAAAATGGACTAAGGGAAGAAGAAGTAGAAAAGAATAAAAAACAAATAGCCCTTAAATATTTTTTGAAGGCAACTTGCAGCGATAACGACTCTAACTCATCTAAGGAGGAAAATGATGAGGGAATAAGAAATCTCGTTTTTATGGCTATTGATGATCTCTTAGATGAAAGCAATGAGGAAAATGTACATAATTCCTTTGAATATGATGAATTGCTTGATACATTTAATGAATTACATGAATTGTATGACTTGCTTAGAAAGAAGCATAAATTGATCAAAAATAAGCATTCATCCTTGTTACATGATAATGCATCAATTGCTGAGAAAAATGAAATACATGAAAAAGAAATCACATGATTAAAAATGAGAAGCTAAAACTTGAAAAGAGCATATCTAGCATGTCATCTAGCTCTAGTACATGTGATTGCAAATATATAATGAATGAAAATATTGCGTTAAATAAAAAGATTGTGGATTTGCATTTTATAGTAACAAAGTTTACTTTGGGTGAGAAAAATTTCAATATGTTATCTCAAAGATGTACACTTAATGGAGATGGATTGGGATATAGGTCTTACATCAAAATAAATTTTTTGAAAAATTATTTTGTAAAGGCATATAATTCTCATATGCATGTCACTTTTGATGAAGATTTCACTTGTCATGCATACAATAAAAAATGACATAAAATATTTGATTGCATGAACAAAAATGTGATTGTGAATACATGGGTTCCCCCAATGAACCAAAACTAACCCTTATGGCCCAATAAAGTTTGGGTACTAAAATGTGCTTGAATTTTGTAAGGGAAGCTTTGGGAATGATCATCAATGAGAAATACAAAATAATCCCAAAGACTCATCACAAAATTAGGAAAGATCTCTAAAAGAAGAATATCAAATGCTACCTCAAAAATGGATGAATTTTAAGATTGGTGGATTTGTCACTTGGTGACAACAGTAAAAGGTAAAAATTCATATTTACGGAAATATTGGTATTGTTTCCTCCATCCTATATAAGTATGCTAATTTCATTGGACTTGATTGTGTAGCATACTAGTGATGCAATTTGAATTTCAATTGGTCAATTGGTATCAATCTATATTTAATCATATCATAAATCTTATTTAGTATCAATTGTTATCACATAAGACTTATTGCATCTCATGATTAAATGATCCTCTTGAATTATTAACATGGAATATGTCTTGCCATTGATCTTTATTGGTTGAAAATGAAATGCATGGATATTGATTTAATTTGAATGATTTTGATGATCTATACATGAATTTTATATTGTATGATAAAAAATGATAATTGTATGAAAGTTCTAAGTGTGCATATTTATGAATTTTTATATGTTTTGTGCACATATTGATTGGTATCTCATAGAGCTTAATTTTTACTTCTCCACCCTTTTTGATAATGTCAAATGAGGAGAAATCATATGAATGAGATTCAAACTTATGTTACCATCATCCTTGTATTAAAGGACAGCAAATTTATACTAATGTGTTTGTCTTAGTTTTATAGAGTTATATTGAATACAATCACATGTTGAGGGGAAACTAATATTCAGGGAGAGCATAATCGTTAACAATTTAGAATTCTCAATAGCTCAAAAGTTTTAAAGGTTGTCATCATCAAAAAAATTGGAGATTGTTAATGCCATTGCCCTCAATAAAGGATTTTGATGATGCAATGCGGAAGAGACTTCGATGCGCATTAGCAAGCTTACAAAAAGATGTCGAAACAATTAGTGATGAAGAGCAAATTGTTGTGAAGACTCAAGCGCTTATTGAATAAAATTTCACGTGGTCATAGTCTAGGGTTCTCTTTATAAGTGGGTTGATAATTTAAGTCTCTAGACTTATAGGACATATGCACATTCATTAGCTTAGGCTCTCTTTATAAGTGAGTTGATAATTTAAGTTTCTAAACTCATAGGACATATGCACATTCATTTAGATGCATTAAGGTCATGTGTAAAATATTTTCAACTTTCGAATCATGCATTTTCTACAATGAGACCGACATAATGGTCTCTAATATCGGCATACTGGTGACCCTGCTCTGCCTTGGGCATATTTACATACTCTCTGGAATCGAGTTGCTTTATACCGGTCAGATGGAATTTGCACAACTACTGGAACCAGGACAGTTCATACCGGTCCCCATGCCGCGAGCTAACTGGCATACCGACCTATATACCGGTCAGTAATTCGATATTGCGCTTTAATCTTCGACAGTAATATAGCTGTTACATTTGTAAGACCGGCATAATGGCCTATATAGATCGATATATCGGTCTCAAATAAAGAGCAATGGCAGTTTTACACATTTACTATATATTGAGCCCCAAATCCATTTTTTCTCAGTTCTTGCACCTTCATATAATTTTCTCTAAGGCAAAAATAGAGAGTTTACTAAATCTTCTTGATCATACACTCTCATCTTAATCAAGCTTACACACACTATACCTTCATATCATTTTGTGATCTTAGTTTATTTGGGTTAGCAACTCACATCTTGAATCTTCGTATCTTTTGTAAGTGCCCAAGTGAGTTATAAACTTTTATTATTCAAACACTTGAGGTTGGTAAATCCCTTTATAAACTTGCTTTTTGAATTGATTGTTAAATTCATTAATTTGGGAAATTTATCATTAAGCTAAATTGATAAAGCTACTAACTTATTAGCGTAAAATTAATAAGAATTTTAATTCTGTAATATTAGGCTATCACCAATTCACCATCTCCCCCGTCTTGGGTATAGAGTTGTTTGTTTGAGTGTGCTCGTAGGTAATTTCAATTTTTATTTATTTCTCAAATAATTTCTTATATGAAACGAAAAATAATAATATCAAATTAAGAAAAATACAAAAAAAACCATAAAAAATTCAACTCAATCGTTCAACCTGTGTAAAGTGCAAGCCCTAGACTAGTAATTATAAAGGCTGATTTCGATTTTAAAAAAAATATATTTATATATATATGATTTATCATCGCGCCACGTGGTGATTCAGTTTTTATGTAATGTATTCTTTCTGAATACTCCATGTAACACCAATTTATATATATCTGGCACTCATTCGGGTTCTTACTTCCTAAACGGGTATCGAACTCCCGAACTGTTCGGGACGGATCGGGAGTGTGATAATGATTTAAGAGCTATTTGTTATCAAAATCTCATTACCCGAATTTCCTGACTCCCAATCAGGAATTCCCGAACCTGACACGAACACCTTAGCCGCTATCCATTTTTCAGCCCTTGCCATTGGCCACTGCTCTTATGGTCCCTTCCCCCATTTTTTCTTTTTTTCCACTTTCCTCCCCTTCCCTTCCCCTCCCATCTTTCTTGTCCTTATTCTTCATTTTCTGTCTACCTTTTTTTCTTATGATCCTTTCCTTCAACTACTACATCTTCCCTTTCCTTTTGTTTTTCCAGGCATTTTGTATTTGTATTTTTTTTCCCTTCTAAAAGTTTCCAGTCGGACACCAGAGAATGGAGCATTGCTCTCCTTCATATGGTGAGCTTACGACCCTTTGGTTTTTTTTGTTTTTTAATATAATTTTAACTTCTGTTTCCCAAATCTTTGATTAGTGGATCCTGATGTGTGATGCCAACAATCCAACTAGGGATGTTGGGTCAATTACCGATCCGATCCGCTTGGATTTGAAAGAAATTAATTCGGTTAACTCGACCCGTAAATATCGAGTCGGGTCACAGATTTGATTTTCAAACCCGACCCGCATCTTTTATAATAAAATTTTTATTTTTATTTTTAAATTTTTTACTATTATTTCAATTATTTACTCTATTATTGTCTTGAAACTATATATATGACATATTTACAGGACATAAAATAATTAGTATTTATATCTTAAAATAATTAATACATAAATAAAAAATTATTTTCTGTCGACCCGACCCGACCCGATCCATTCGGGTTTAATAATATAAATTTTGGATTTTAGATTTCGGATTTACTAATCCTCTTGACCCCAACCCATTTAGGTTTAATAAAATTCGACCTGACCCATGAACACCGGTAAATCCAATCATATATTGCAAGAGTAATTAACCTTTTTCACCAGTTTATGAAAGATTTATTAGATCAAATGGATAGAACTAAGCATCAAAATTGTAGGTTGTCAGAGATTTATAATTCTTCCTAGATATCTGTACAGTCCATTACATTTATTGTTTTATTATAATAAATTCTATATGGATTGATATAAAAAAATTTATGTTGAAATAATTTTGTGTAATATGTTATTGCGCTTCAAGTTAGAAATTTGTATTCACAGTTGATTTGAAATTTGAATCAGATCGGTCGGTCCAACCGATTAAATCGGGATCTGATCTAATCCGTTGAATCGACCAGTTCAACCGTTGAACTGATGACCTCATCCGGATTTAGCGGGTTTAAGGGACCAGTTTTTTTATTCTTTTTAATTTTTTATTATTAATTTAGTTTTTTTTTTATTTTTGTAAAAATAAAAAATATACTTAATTAGTGACCCTGGGTCGACCCTCGATCCGACCTCTAACTCTTGACTCTCTCAATCTCAGATCGATGGATCAGAACGGATTTTAAATCATTAGTATTCACCAATATTGTGCCAAAGTGGATAATTAGGTTGGTCCTGTAATTTCTGTTTTTCTATCTGTTACGAATAACATTTAGTATGTTCTCAATGAGCGTGTCTTCGTGGTGTAGAGCTCATGATCTCACTTTGAAGTCATGTGTTCAAATCCAGAGAATGTGTTTCTTGTAAGAGTCTGGGGCAGTCGGGAGTCTTACATGCCCCACTTAAGCTTGGAATGGGTGGTTTGACGGCGGGACTTCCAACGATTCAAAAAAAAAAAATTTAGTGCACAAACTTTTTATATTATTAAGTTTGATCATAATTAATCTTGAATCGTAGATATTTCTAAATAATAATTCTAGTTAAATTTTTGATCTTATAATTAAATAATTCGTGACGATATATAATTGAGTTTTGTGGATTCATTTGAGTTTTAAAAAAGTAAAAGCAAACAAATAAGACATCTACGTGTGAATGATACCATAAATAATGTGATGAGAAAGCTAAGATAATGAAATGAAATGACGTGGACGAATAATAGCCAAGTGAGTGAACAAGATACGTGGCAATTGAATGAGCCATCCATCTAAAAAAACTTTTAATTATGTTTTAAATTTGAAATAAATTATGGTCAATTTAATTAGTATTAAAAACTTCGCTTACTCGGCTCCACTAGCATGAGCCAAGCCATCCCGACGAGCCCATCACCACTTTTGGCTCGAACCATGGGTTGTACCAAAAATATAAACAATACAAATAAATTCATGATATACATTTAAATTAATTTAAAGTCTATTGACGTGTATAAGGATGGTAATTTCGCCTCAAATGTGTATTGGGTATATGGATAAATTTGGTTAATATTTGTATTGGATATCCGCTAATCCGTTATTTTCTTATTTTATT